>CM033626.1:22255868-22395940 GCA_019453435.1 Rhinogobius similis | reverse complement strand
ATTTGCCTTTTTTATATTTTAGTGCCGCTGAGTCCCCCAAGTAACCTCCAGTTTTCTGATATCACACACAACTCGGCACGTCTCAGCTGGGACTCTGCCCCGGACGGAGTCAAAGGATACCGCATTTCATGGGAAAAAACAGATGCAGCAATCACAGAGGAGGTAACCAAGACACCTTTTTTATTGTGTCTCTAAAATACTGTTTTATAGGCAAATAAAAACATTGTAAGATCTTGTGAGTGCAGTTTCTAAGTCATTTAGAGCTTTTTTATTCAGGGCTTTTAGGGGGA
This sequence comes from Rhinogobius similis, assembly GCA_019453435.1. Lineage (NCBI taxonomy): Eukaryota > Metazoa > Chordata > Actinopteri > Gobiiformes > Gobiidae > Rhinogobius > Rhinogobius similis. The sequence continues at coordinate 22,395,650 of CM033626.1, read as the reverse complement.
AAGCATTTGGACAGAATTTTATATTTAGAGATATCGGTATAAAAGAGTGTTTCTCAAACTTTTTACACCAAGTGCCACCTAAGAAAATATTTGGTCTTCTGAGTATTTCCAGATCCAAACCAGGTCTAAATCAGAACTATTCTAGGTCTAAACTGGGGCTAAACAAGGACTAATTTGGACTATGATACTGCTTTACTAAAACCAGAACTAGCCCGAACAATGTCAAAGATATGAATTAAATCGACTCTAAATTCAGCAAATAATTGAACTGCATAGAAGTTGTAGAAACGGCTAATACCCCGATCCAACATTTGGCCTGCTGCTATTGCTGATAACTGATATTTGCTGACCGCTGAATTTTAAAATCCATAGCAAGGCCCACAAATGTATTTTAAGTTGAAGTAAATTAACATTTCACTTATAAATGAATAATGTCTAACAATACAGTTAACAGATTGTATTTCCCTGGGATATAAAATAAGTTGTTACATAATTGTGTACAACATACGGTCATATTTTTCACCTCAGTTGCTCTTCTATTTCAATTTTTACAGAATAGTCTGTAAAAAAAATCAATAAAATAAAATACATTGGCAGGGATTTTATGTTCTGTTTTTCTGCAGGTGGTTGTTGGCCCCGTGACCTCATATGACCTGCATGAGCTGACATCTCTAATGGAGTACTCTGTGGCCATCTTTGCATTATATGATGAAGGCCAGTCAGAGCCCCTCACCGATGCTTTCACTACTAGTAAGACTTTTTAAAAATTAAATAAACATGGTAGGTATTGTAATGTAAGAAAACAAAGTGTTAATTGATATAGATCACTCCGAGGCATTTATAAATCACTTTCATCTGTTATTTTCAATCTAATTTGTCAGTAACATTGTCGCTTCACCATTCCTCTATTAGCATCTATTTTGTGAGCAGTTTTGTCTTAATTTTCTCAGTAAGCTGCACCAGTTCTATTAGAAAACATAGCCGTTAGCTCTTTGTTCAAAAAACTTTTCAACGGCAGCGAATTTGCCTCGTTTACACCTCAGCAAATCGCCCGGCCGCATTAAAAGGTCATTTCACTGTCTCTGAATATTCCATCACACTAACACTTATTGATTTGTGGAAATATCCCTTTCAGCAACAAGCATTTGGACTCAGTGCTGACTCAGCTCAAATAAATGTTTTCTGGCAGAGCGCTATTAAACCGCTGCTTCTCAAGGGCATTTATTCATTTTTGTCTTTAGTTCAAGCACTGGTCAGCGTCATTGTCACTGCACTTCATAATGGTGTGATGCCTGTTACAAATTCAAATCGGAATAAGTTGGCAGACTCTCTGAGGACCGTCAAGTTTGCTGGTGTCCAATAAAGGTTGTACTCGTAATGAATACATTGTAAATTATCTCAATTACTACTTACTGCTTTTACTGGACGCTCAAAGTAATTTAAATCATGGCACTTAAGCGGGTTAAATGCAAATACTGTAGACACAAGGACACAAAGATGATGGAGTTTGAACCTTTGCATTAGTGGGTGATTGACCCTCTAAGCTACTGCTGCACTTAATATATTGTATGTTTAATTTACAAAAAAGGTTCTGTTATCTTCAGTTGCATTTATTTGAATTTTATAATACAAGGTGGACAAAGTTCAAATGGAGTTAGTAGCATGATAGTAGATATAGACTTTGAAACTTTATTTATTTTTAATATATTTGTTGTTGTTTTCCAGCTCCAGTCCCAGGTCCCCTGAATCTCCGCTCCAGTGATATTTCGACAGACAGTTTCCAGGTCAGCTGGGATCATTCAGCCAGTGACATCGTTCTTTACCGACTCTCCTGGGCTCCTTTCATCGGGGGAGACACAAAAGAGGTTTGTGATGGTCATAAAAACATGGATGTCAGAACTGATTTGAAATAAAATGTTTCTAGACGTTTTATTGAATTTGGTCCAGGATAAATAATCAATAGATTTGTGTGCTGACAAGACTAACAATGAACAATGAACAATGACATTCTTACTGTCTTTAGCAAAAACTTCACATTTCACGAGTCGTCAGTCACTGTGGTTGAGTAGATGGTAGAACCTTTGTTATCATTTTTGTCCAGAAGACTAAATTAATAGTTGTCAAAGCAGTACATCAGCACTGCTCTTAGATTTATGAAATTCAGTTTTGGCTCTGAATAGCTCTGTGAGAAAATTAAATATATGCAAACAATTATTATTTAAAATATGCTGTGTTAAATTGCTGGATATAAAACTTTGTACATAAAAATACAAGTTCTAATTGCAGGAAAGCCTTGTAATATTACACACACGCACACACGCGCACGCGCACAGAGTAGGAAATGGAAAGATTGGATCATCACATTAAATTGCTCCAGGAAAAACATGATTTGCTAACTCGAACAGCGACATTTGCATGTAACTACGCATATTATGTCATTTTCAGTAAATTCCTGTTTAAATCTCATTTCAGGGAAACTGTGTGCACTGACCTTGCTGTTTTACTTCGTTTTAGGGAGTACTAATTTAACTAGTGTTTCTTTGGACTACATTATAAGCATCTGGCTGAATGTGGTGGCCAAGTGTACACAGATACCATTAGATTAACCTTGATCATTTTTGTTTCAATGTTATTTGTTCCTGATTTCGTTCTGTTGGTTTTGTGTAGGTGATCCTGAGTGGAAGCGATAACAAGTACCACCTCTCGAAGCTCAGTCCATCCACAGAGTACGAGGTGATGTTGACCGCTGTTTTCAACGATGAGTCTGAGAGCGACACTGTCTCTCTGATAGAAAACACATGTAAGGAAATCACACCATACATGACATCATAAAGATAAAGATGTGTTTGTGCTACTGCATGATTTGCTTTGCTTTGTTTCTTTTCTAATTGAAGAGGAATGTTTTTTTTGGGGTTTTTTTTTCGGAATGAGTCAAGACCAGCGTTCTTCTAATTGTTTAATACTTATTTCCTCAGTGGCCAAGACAACGACTATTGCTACTACAACTGCAGGTGTGCTTTCTAATGCTTTCTAACTCTCAACATTGCATGAAAATGTTTTTGCTGTTTACATACTGGATGTGCAATCATGGTTAAAAGTCAAATAACATTGTTCGCTTGCTTGCTTATTAATAATGTTGTTATGCACAATTGTTTATTCTTACGGACAAAATAAACTAATGCTGAATACAATTATTAGCAGCCAACAAAACCTCTTGTCTTAACATGTTCACTATTGTATTCTAAATTGCTAGCAGCTGTAATCTTCAGTTTAATGAATAATTAACATGTTTTTGTTTTTTTTCTCAGAGACCTTTTTGTATGTTGGCATCAAAAGACAAAAATAGCTTTAGCTGGATTTTGTCAGGGGCCATCTGGACTGTGTTTAGTGTGAAGAGCAGGCTACAGCTAATTGAGTCTGAGTAGTTTTTCCACTCACTCCAAATCTTAAAAGCAACATGTCTCCTTAAGTTTAAGAGCTTTAATTTACTGTCTTAGAAACGTTAAAACAAGAGTTGTACCTACTGTAAACAAAAACTTAAAATAACAGACAGCAATAACTGTTCGTGACAAGTAACAGGACAATTGTCTTGATAGACGTAGTGTGGTCTCCAATATTCTGTGAGAAAATTATACTTTCAAACCAAAGTCTTATTAGTGACGCTACAGTTGAGCTTTTGGCTGGCATTTCACTCTGGTCCTTGGTTAAACTAAAATAAAAAAGTGACAAAATAGGCAAAAAGCTTTGTGTATTGATAAATCATCCACTTTTTTCTGTTGTTTAATATTCCAGTGGCCCGGCAGGCGGTTCAAAACCTTTATTTGAGCGATGAGACCACGGACAGTTTGGAGGCATCGTGGGAGCTGGACGACCCACATGTGGAGAACTTCAGAGTGTCGTACGCCGCCGTCGGAGGAGATCACCAAGAGGAAACTGTGAGTAATAAATAATAATTCTACAAACAGTTTATATCGCACCAGTGTGTAACATTTCATTTATGGGAAGCAAATAAACCATCCATACACAGGGACAACTAACCCTAATGTTATAACTGTCATTTTGTTCTTCCACATGTACTCAGTTTTGACCAGATGTATTATCAACACATTGAACTACATACTAACATACAACATAACATATAACATATATGTATAACATATAACATATAACATAACCAATAACATATATGTATAACATAACATATTACCACAGTCCATATAATCCAGACTCATTCTTTACTATTGTTTGGCAGTTAGCAGGCAAACAAAATGTATTACAGTTTTATGGCCATATTATTAAAAAAATATTTTTAACAGTGACCTTCAATTTCAATACAAATTTGGATCTTGCCCCTTAAAATATGGTCACATTTAAAGATTGTGATGGATCTTAAATGCACACTCAAAATCAGTTTATTATCATTTTTTTTTTGTATTTACAAGATTATTAACATTATATGTAAACAGCAAAAGCATCTAATTCATTTCTGATCATGAACCCTCTAATGACAAATTTGTGGTTTGCATATAATTTAAATAATGTCAAAGGTTGAAAAATGTGACAATAATATAATTTTTGTGACACACATTTTTGTGTGCATGTGAACATTGTCTTAAAATGTTTGACTTTGACGTTCCCATTTACAGACAATATTCAAGTATTACTTATGTACCAATTCTCAAGATGAGGTAAACAATATTTTTATTGACATTTTTTATGAGCCAATCATCCAACTTTATGAGTACATGAAAAGATGCAGTAACTGCCATGGATTTATTATTATACAGAGTCTGAGTTGTGGTTTGTTGCTGTTTTTCCAATATCCCCATCGCCATCTCAATAGACCATGATTATGTATTATATTTTGATGTATGGACACGCTTGGACTGTAAATGACACTTGTAGTGCTGCTTTAGATGCGTGGTACTCCAATGATCAGTGCAGGTCTTCTGCTCTAATCATAAAACTCATTATACTTTTAACCCCAGTTCTCTCTGTAGCTCCCTCTCTAATCCATCTATCTCCATGGTAAGAGTCCTTGAGGCCGGTGCCATGTAGCGACCCTGTTAAGTCATGCACAAATGCACACAGTCCGTTTCTCTGCCTTCTCCTTCTCCTCCAGACCTTCATTGTCCTCCTATCTGCTCCTCTCTTCTTCTGCCCCTGTTTTTAATTTCCGTCCGTGCTGTAGAAGATGGAGGGCCAAGGCAAGCCAGAAGACATCCTATTATCTTTTCAGCAGCCATTTACCTCACTGAGAGCAGAGATGGGGGGCAGCAGAGGAAAGTGCAGAAGCAACAGAGAGTTCAGAAAAGAAACAATTACTTAACAAAATGGGACTTAAGCCTTAAACTTGTCCATTGGCTCATAGATAGGGTTATCCAAACTTTTCAAGAAAGTTTTAAGTGGCTGTTTATGCAAGGCAGGCTACTTTGTCTCAGTAGTTTGATAAGGAGCTAAAGGGAACTTTAATAGTAATTGAATCGGCAAGTGATCGGAATTGAAATGGCAGCACAAACTATTGCAATTATCAAATCACCTGAAAAGATTCAGGTTAAGGCAAGGCAAGTTTATTTGTAGAGCACAATTCGTACACAAGGCAATTCAGAGTGCTTTACATAACAGAATAAAATTGCATTAAAATCACAAAACAGCTTAAGACATAAAAAATAATAAATAAATAATAATAATAAAAAATACTGGTGAGGTGAGGGCAGATAAAATCTTTCAGTCGTATGCACAGCTAAACAGAGCCTGTATTTGAACATTGTCAGAGCCTGTCTCACATCTTCCATTTATAATAGAATGTCCTCTGTAAACAGCAAAGATGTCATGAAAAAGCACAACAACCATGGAACCCTGTTTTATAGATCCCTTAAAGATCTCTTGTATTACTATAATTTACAAATTCTCCCAAATTGCCAACCTTTTTTCAACAGCCTAACTCATTTTTCAAGTTTTTCGGGAAAATAGAAAAAAATCTTTACACTTACCACAGAGATGAGTTACAGGTGGGATCTATTTTTTGGCTGTAAAAATATTTTTTATTGGCCAAGGATGGAACCAGTGACATCTATAGATGCAACAGGGTCTGGAGAATGGAGTGTGAAAAATGACTTTATGCTATGACGTTGGTAAGGTTGGACTACTCATTTAACTAAGTTGTAGTTAACAAAAATATATTATCAATTGTGAAAAAAAAACTTTACAGATTTTGCCCCAGTTTAGCCTTTTTTTTTTAGGTTTTTAATATTTCTTCCTGGTTGTAAATTATGACATCACACAAGGAAATTACCAAGAAACAGTCCTGTACAGTGTACAAAAGCTTCTCTAATGTCTTTGACAAAGAAAATACATCTTTATTTTGTTGAATTCATGTTTAATGGGCCAAAAAAGTAATTTATTTTGTAGAAATCATGCATAACCTTTGTCTCCCTTGTCTCAGTTTGTTTACTTCCTGTAATTTTCAACATATTTTTCGACTTTTCTCCACAAACAGCGACCTGATTGGTGTAAAACTATAATTTATATTTACATGAGGTATTAGTACACTGAATAAAGTCCAAATTTAAAAAAATCATAAAAACCTGTCACATACACTTTAATGCTTCTATGTTGATGTGTTTAGAATGTGTACTGAAAACAGAATATCCAGAATAAATTGCAAATTAATCAACCAATCAATCAGTCAATTTATTAGTAAAGCTCAATTTATGTAAAAAAACAAAAACAAATTCAGTGCTTTACAAACACAAGATACAGAGATAACATTCCTTCAGTCATATGCACAGATTAAACAAGTAAAATGCAGATAACAATCCCAAGTTTAATTTGAATCTGAACATCACTTGAGAAAAAAAACGCTATTAACTTTGTTTTCCAAACTCCATCCATAATTGGCACATATTTGAAACATGGAGGATGCAAATAATGACTCCTTTTTGTGTGTGTGTTGTCTAGGTATTAGTTCCTGGCGGTCAAAGAACAACTGTGCTACAAGGTCTATTAGCAGACACACAGTACAAAGTGACAGTTACTCCGGTGTACAGGAACGGAGAAGGCATCGCTGTGTCTTCTCTTGGTACAACATGTAAGTTTCAACACACTTCATTTAATTTTTATCCGCAGAAATTGTTATTCACATAGTACGCCGTCCCAGTTGTTAAAAAAGGAAAACTCCTTGAATTTAATGAGGCTAGTTTTAAAGCAGCAGGCATATTGTGACATCGCACTGTGGTAATTTTATTTTCCTCTATGTTCCCAAAGGACAATATACATTAAAGTGGAATTGTCTTAATTAAGGCTTTTTATAATGATTGCCTTTTGCATTCATCAGATGATTGAATTATTCGTCTTTTTTGTAACTGATTTATCCAATAATTTTCTTCCTCAAATTGCCATAATTATCACTCCACAACGTACAAGGGATAAAAATGTCTATTTTCTTTAAATTTCACAGTTTCGACTTACTCTAGTACATCTCTATTTTTAACATTGTTACACATTTTAGTGGAATGGAGTACAGGACTAAAATGGGATATTATTATTCACATATAAATTATTTCGGGATGATAATGAGGCGCTTCTGTTTCAAGACAAATTCTTTAGTTATTTTTGTCTTAAGCAGTGCCCCTCTCGTCCCCGAGTAACCTGCGCGCTTCAGAGGAGTGGTACAGCCGCTTCAGGATCTCGTGGGATCCTTCACAGTCTCCATCAGAAGGATATAGGATCGTCTACCAACCCATCTATGGTAACACACTCACAACATGAAAGAATTTGCAATTGAATTTGCTTTATGGAGTTTGCTGCTTTTTCTTAACAGCGCTCAAATGTCATTTTCAGCAAACAGACAAATTTTTTCTTTGAATGGATGAATATTTTTAAACATCTTGATTTGCCTTTTGGTGGCACAGTGACTAGCACTGGCATTTTACTGCAAGAAAGTCTTGGGTTCAGCTCCTGCGCCGGTCAGGCCTTTTTCTGTGGAGTTTGCATGCTCTTCCCGTGTCTGGGTGGGTTTCCTCAGATTTAGGTTAATCAACCTAAAGCATCCAGTAGGTGAAATCCTCCAGCTACAGTGGTCCTGACCAAAAGACAGGTCCCAGGGGCTGTACAGCTGCAGCGCACTGCTCCAGGCAGGTTTCCCTCGCGCCATTGAAGGAAGGGTCAAATGCAATATATCAGTTTTCCTCAAGAGGAATCAATCAAATCAAACTGATTTGATTTGATTTGATTTGATTTGAAGAGGAATTAATAAAGTATATCTTAACCTTAACCTTAACATCGTTTTAATTACTTAAAGCTACACTATGCACAATTTCTGGTAATGCGTACACTACTTGCTTGTCTCCATGGAGATGTCCTTGCTTTACTCATAATATTTAGTTAATGATATTTAATAAATCTATCTATTCAATTACATGTTTTTTAGTCCTAAACAGTAATTGCATTCATGCATTCTGACTGTGGGAGGTCTCCACAGATCTGACCTACAACTTGGCCTGATGGCGTGTTTGTTTCCATGGAGATAGATAAGTTTAATGCCATACCGTGGCACTCTTCAGGCAAAGAATTAACCATTTCCATGAAGGCGGATCCTTTATCAGAAAAGTTACACATTAAAGTTTTGGTTGTTTTTGATAATACCACAAATATTAAAAAAACTAAAACAAATACAAGATCAATATCTGTAGAGACACTGAATTTTGTTGACTTCGCTTTAGGATAGAGGCTGTAAATGTACTTTTTGAAGAAGAACAAGCGCCAATTAACACAAAGCACAAACTTTGTTGTTTTGCTTTTTAATGATTTTTAACTTCAAAGAGAATTGCTGGTGTTTAGGTGCTATTGCCTTTGTTTTTCCACTTTAGTGCAGACTTCAGATAAACTCACATCCAACTGTTCACTTTCCCTACTTGATTCAAATAAAGGATTTCTTTCCAATATTTAAGATGGCAAGTTTAATGACCATCATTTATAGCAAAGAACACTTTATAAAATGCACTAGAAATGTTTTGTTTGTGAGTCACTCTCACCTAAAGATACACAGCTGCAAGATAACTTATTTAAATTTAAACACACTCGAGAGGAAATGCTCTTCAGTTCAAATCCCAGTGAATAAATGCTGAAACACTTGTTGTCTTTTTCTCCTTCGCATTTTTTGGTTATTTTTATATGAAGTTTTTGACAGTGAGCAACTAAACTGATTTATGCTTCATCTATAATGCGGCTCAGGGGAGTACGTGTATGTGTGTATTTGTCTGTGTTAAAGGTGCACTATTTACCTTTATGATGGAGAGTCTGCCAGCTACTTGTCTCCATAAAGACTGACTAGAATGCTCCACAGTTTGACTTTAGACTTATCTATCCAAATAGATACAAGCAGATGTCGCCACCAAGCCAAGTTATAGGTCAGTTCTGTGGAGAGTCAAAGACTGTATGTGTTCTTTTTCTTTCTTTTTTTTTTTTGCGAAAACACCTGTAACAATTAAAAAATATATATATATTGAAAACAATTTAAAAAAGATAAATATTGATACATTTAATTCCATACGGTCGAATATTCCAGGCAAAACAATAACATCCCATGGAGAACACAGTTCTGCCAGGACCCAAGTTAGCAAACCTGTGCCAAAGCCCTATCTATAACCAAATTGACCTAACCTTCCTAAACCTAACCCTAATCCTAACCTTACCCTAATTGTGAAAAATATATTGTAAAAATTAAAGCTGGGCTGCCTGATTGTTACACTGTGAAATGAGGAAGTATGTATTTGAATCTAACTCAGTTACAGAGTACTTGTCCATTGCTCTCACAAACCCTTTTGCACAGTTAATAGTTAATACTTGCAAGCATTCATTTTCAGGCTGCACAGCTTTAGATCTGCTTTGTGAAGTGAAATGAAGCTGTGGTGGACCACTCAAGCCCAGCCAATCAAAGCTCTGCTCTACTTTTTCATTAAATGGGGACAGAACACAGTGGTCTCATTTTGTCACAAAGTGCTGCTTTTACAATAAATTATTTAGGAGAAAACACAAAATGAGCTAATTCACTAAATCATAGAAAAAAGGTTTGTCATCCGGACGCTGTTTGAAAGTCGAGACGCTCTGCCTACAGGGAGGAGTCACTGATAACCTGTTTTGTGACTCCTCCCTGTGGGCAGGGCTCTCTCTACTCAGAGTAGCATATAAGCCAGAGTTCCCAGACCAGCTCTCTGATTGACAATGACTTCTGGATAGAAGTCGACACGTTTCGACTTTCAAACAGCATCTGGATGACAACCCCTGAAACCTTTTCTACGATGGAACATGCCTGGACGAATGAGGGATTACATCGAATAATTCACTAAATGAAAAGCCAGATAGCCCAGCTTTAAACATTTGCTAGCACAGCACTAATGCAAAGAGGTGGTTGTAAGTAAGTAAGTAAACTTTATTTATAGAACACCTTTCACAGATAAAAATCACCAACTGGCTTCACAGAGTGGCAGCGGTTGTGTGGCAGAACTGGGTTCTGGAAGAAAGTTAAGCCACATGAAGACATAAAGACAGCTTACCTCCACCAGAAAAGATAAGAGAACCTCAATTTGTTCCACAATGGAAGAATTTACCAAGTGACATAGTGCGCCTTAAAGCTTTTCTTAGTTATTGAATAAAACATTTGTTTTTATAAGTCCATTCACATAAACATAATGAACATTTTTTTTCAGTTTCTGGACCAGTCTTGGAGACAACAGTTGGTGAGGATGTAAATTCTCTCCTTCTCCACAATCTCCTCCCCGGGACAGAGTACAGTGTCCAGTTGACTGCCTCCTATCCCACAGGACAAAGTGAACCTCTGCTAGTTAATGCAAAGACATGTAAGTCAAGTTTAATTATTTATGGGGCCTTAGGGGATGATGATGCTAGTACAGAAATAAATGGGAAAGATTCAAGATTGAATGTTTGTTAGGACAACAGTTAATTATACAACGGAAATTGGTGAAATTAAATCCTTAAGCTCATTATTTTGATTTAACTTTCAGATTAGTGTGAAGTTGTTTGGTACTGAGGTGTTGCAAAGGAGTGGGCTGAAGTGAGATAGAGGTAAATTAACAGCCTGCTGAAAGCCATATGCTCTAATTTCCAGTGAGACATTAACAAACAGAGCAAAGGATATTAATAAGTTCCCTTCAGTGAGAGAACACAATCTCATTTTGCATATAGATTTAGCATCAGCGCAAATAAGCGGAACTTTCCTCGTCTACAGAAGATGGATAGGTTGTACTTAAGGATGTTGGTGAACTGATGTTTTGGCTCAAACACTTACACATTTAAGACATGATCTATTTATTAACTTCAAACTATCTGAAACTTGTTTAAAAGTGCTTTGTCATTAATTCTTTTCTGAAGTTTACTTTTTGATGGAGTGAACAAACTCAATAAAGGAGTAAATCCCTCATTAAAGTAAAACAAACATTCTATAATTTTAATGGCTCATGAATTTCACATAGACACTGGAGCTGCAGGATGAATCATATTGACCATAAAAAGATGAGTTAACCAGAGTCATCTTTGCACCAGAGTGAAATATTTGTGAATACAAAATAAGAGTATATCACATTTATATCAAATTATTGTTTTTTAATTATGAAAAGAGTGTTTTAAATAATGGCTTGGACATATTTAGTGCAGCATTTGTTTTTCTTGTTTGCCCATTTAAGATGAAAAAGAAGTTACCATAAAGCATTTCTATAAACAGACATGCCAAGTGGATTGTTTAATACAGAAAAGCTGACATAACATTATGACAAGGGAAAGTGTATGGTGAACGCGTTTGAACCAATGACTGAGAACTGTGGCATTTAAAAGGCCGTCAGTGCAGGGAATGTTTACATTCATGGCATATCCGGGCAAAGAAAGAAGCTAACGCTTCACAGGAGGAGACATTTGTTATCCTACAACAAGTCAAAGAATGAGAGGGACGGGGACAATAAAACAGCTCAGAAGCTCTTGTTTAGAGCTCCTCGCTCCACAATGTCACAGTTTCCTCTGACGCAAAACGTCATCATTAACGCCACCGCCGTGCTACCACCAGGGACAAAATACGGCCCATAGTCTCTTGTGGTTTCTAATATTTACTGTATCTAATGTTCAAATTAGGCACTGTTTTGAGGTTCAATTTAGCAAGGACAAAATTGAGACGTCAAGCTGGATCAGACACTCACTCACTTTCATTCACTTTGTTTAATATATCACCTTTCCTCCAGTATGTGGCTTTATGCAGTCAAACTTTCTGAATAAGTAACTGCAATGACAATGACTACATTTGACAAAAAAACTACATTTGATTTAAATGTTTGCTACTATGTTTTTTATTTCTTGCTATTATTTTGTGACTGAATTATCACAATTAAGCGAATAATCTAACCAGATCAGAAGGTATTGAACAGAAAACAACACAGAATACAGAGTTTCGTTGTTGATGGCTCGGGGTTAATAAAGTCAGAAGAGCTCTCTGGGGTATGTGCAGATAACAATCTTCTTTTATTTAATCTGGTCTGAGATTATGCTGTTCCCTTTGCGTTGAGTTTGTTGTGCTTGGATGCATGTCAATTAAACTGCAAGGAAACAACTTCAGAGGCAAACGTATAGCTTTTGTAGATCAATAGACTATATTGAATGTGAACAAAGCACATGTGGGTATGTAATGCTGAGCTTTACATACACAATGTGTTTATTTATACTTGTAAGACGCATGATTCAATTTACAGAGGTCTGATAGCCCCACTATGAATTATTCAGTATTTAAAATAGGATTTACCTGCCATATGGTCTGGGACAATGCACACTCAAGCCAAGCAACTTTATTCTTTACCATCAGCAGATTCTGTTAACAAGAGCAGAGCGAGTAAGAAAAGAGTTGCTCCTCTGAGATTTGCCGGCACAGTCCATGTTATTTCAATTCCTCTCAATTGATTTTGGAGTTTACCGCAGTGTGTGTAAAGCTAACATTGGTGTATGAATTGTTAATGATAAGATTACTCAAGAAAATGAAGTCTTTCCTTTAACAGAAGTTTAATATTTTCTGACTTTCTCCAGTGACCCTTGGAGTGACGGGTTTGTCGACCTATCAGGTGCGCCCGGACAGCATGTGTGTGCAATGGCAGCCGCTGTCACACGCCTCTTCATACAGAGCCTCCATACAGTCCACTCTCAGTAAGTATCCACTGTTAAAGTCTGATTGTCTTTGATTTAATGTTATTCTTTAATGTCTTTGAAACTCTTTGTGGAGTTAAACAGATGGTCATTAAATACTGTCCTTGACATTTGAAGTCACATCCCTTCATCCTGTCATCTATTTTCAAAAGTTTAGTCCACAGAGTTATAGTTTGCCTTTGTAATTATCGTTTACACAAAGCATGGTCAAATCAGGACATACTCTACAGCGTACTTGCTCATGTTTATAATAGAGTTGTAAAAGGCATGCTCTTTAGATCGATTAGTCAACTAAAAACTAATCGAGGCAAGGCATTGGCAAAAGCTCTCAACATTATTAGGATCTTATGCAAAAACAGCCATGAAAACAGAGACGTAAACTGCATCTTCATATGTCAAAAGGCAAATTAAAAAGCCAATAAAAGAATTCAAAAGCCAGTAAAAAATGTGGTAGACTAAGACACTATCAACCGATGAATCCACTATGATTAAAGGATCACAGCCCTAGTTTATTCATGAGTTTCAGGCAAATATTTCCTTCTTTATTTTAAGAATTTTGTGAGGACCTTTCCTCGTTAAAAAGATATAATACTATGACTTGAATAGAGCTATTGCTATAACAACAGAGGTCGTTGCCATGACAAATCCTTCAAATAACGGGGCCTAAACCATCTATTTCAGAACTAAGATATATCTCAAAACTTTAAATAGGATTATGTTACGTTACTTTTAGAAGATATATTTCCATGCACTTGTACCTGTTTGATTTTCGTAGATGGACAGAGGCAGGAGGTGAGCCTGGGGGGCGGGGCTTCGCGGCAGTGTTTCTATGACCTCACTCCCAGCAGCCAATACCAGATCAGCGTTCTCACTCAGGTGCAGGAGCTGGAAGGGCCTCCTGTTTCCATCACAGACATGACACGTAAGTTACTCACCCTGTACAAACGGTAATGTATTCATTGTACCATCACAATAATTGATGTATGTATATATTTTATGCTATTTAATTTGACTTTCAAACCTAAATACACATACACACTTGTAATATGTAGTAAGAAAAATGAAAGATAAATAAACAAACAAAGAGAAAAAGAATACATTCCAACATTTGTTCCATGTCCCAAATAACATTGCAACATTGAGGGCTGCAATAATTAATGGACTAATTGTGACTAGTCATATTTTGATAATTGGATTATACAGACTCTAAAACTAAAGTGTTTAAGATGAAGATATTTTTCAATAATACACTTCACTTTAAATTAGCTTCTGTCACCAAATTTCAAGTTTTATTTGGTTATAAATAATAGAAATAGAAATTGACTTGTCGACTGATTGAAAAATGAATCACTGACTATAAAAATTATTAGTTGCAACCCAAGTAATATTAAAACAACATTTACATTATTTTGTTTTGTAATTTTCCAATACTTCCATCGTCTTTGTTCCTTCTTTTTTAAACAATAATCCAACTTTTTTTCCAGTCTCAATCTTTTGGAGAAGATAGAGGTTACTGTTTCAGTTCATTGGCTGCCTGATGAGCTAGAGTGAACTCCACAGCTCCAGGGGAAACAGGTCTTTGCTGGGTTACAGACAACCAGGCCTGCAAATTGAGAGAAATGTCTTTGTTCGCACATATAGGCACACATCTATTGTTCTACATAGTTAGTAAAGACGATACAAAATCAAAGTGGAAAAAAAAAAACATTGTATTTTTCAATCAGTCTTTTTTTCCTCACCTGTTGGGGTTTAGAAATTGTATTAGGAAACTTTCCACTCATAAGAAAGTTATTGCTGTCTGTTTCTGTGCACTTTATCAACTGGGGCTAAGCCTGTGTGGTCAGCAGATAAACCCCAGATGATGCCACTTGTAACTGTCACTGTGATTGATGATGTTGTGTTGTTTTTATTCAGTGCCCGCTCCGACTCAAGCTCCAACTGAACCTCCTGTCACTGAGCCACCACCCACCATCCCACCTGCCAAAGAGGGTGAGAAACCACATACTCAATTAAATTATTGACTATAACTATAATTGTAAGTGTGTACTTGATGTGACATACACTTTAAATTTCTAAATAATGTTTTTCTTCTTCCAAAATTCAACTTAACAGAGCACAAAATGTCTTCTATAAAGTACGTATGATTTTAGAATTAAGTCAGGGTTTCAGTCACAGGTCAATAAAAGTAATGATCTTACTCACTTTTGAAAAAATGTTTAAGATGCACCAGTTTGACGTTAAACTAATACAGTTTTAGGATGTGACAGAAACATAATTATTGAATTAATACTATAGACATTATAGAGCATTTATGATTTTTTTTTTAACATGACAAAATTGTCAAGCTGCGGTATGACAGGTGATATATTAAAAGAGTTAAATTCTGTAATGCATGTGAAAAGCCTTCATAACACTTGTTGAAGAACTGATTTGAAAATATATTTTTCTATATATAAATATATTTTTATATTCTGCTGCACAGCCACATTACACCGCAGGACAGAAAAAAGGACGTTACATTTTTATCACTACATTTTTATTTTTGATCTAATGGTACATCAAAATGGATAGATTGGATAGAAAATAGAAGGAGATGAAATAAAATACAGTTGATTTTGTTCCAGTATCAAAAAGCTACTTGATACTAGGATGTCACAATTTCAAACTTTAGTGTGACGATTATTGACTAAATTATATGACTAAACAACATATTACATTTTCTTTAATTCCCATAGTCTAACACGTTACTATTTTTCAAGTTTGACCAGTTCTATGAAATGCAACTTTCTGAATCAAATTTACAAAATAAAGTTAATTTGACAAAAAAATAAAGATAAAAAGCAGTTCACATTTAAGTGTATTTTTGGACTGAAGTAAAAAGACTTGATTTTCCTTCTTAAATGTCAGGATTATTTTGATGTAATTCTTGTGATTATATTGTGACCTGATTAATCATGATTATTGATTAAATCAATGATCTTGACATCCCTACTCAAAACCACTTTAGTTTCTCTTTTCGACTCTTCATGTTCTCACTGCTAATCATCTGCTTAACCCTTGCCTTCTATGGCGCCTTCACACACCATCTAACTTTATCTCCCATATCTTATTATACGCCTCGAATGCCTTGAATGAAATAGGATCAGAGTTGAGGAGTCTGTTAAATGACCTGACAAGCCTGAGGTGGATTTACAACCCTAACAGAGGCTGGGCAGCTCCCTGAATTGGGATCATTGTCCTCATTTGTTCCTGTCTCGAGCTCTCAGGTGAAGGCTTGACCTGACGACTCCCTGTGCTGCTGTCTGCGAGTGTTTCTGTCTCACTCTGACCTTTTTGAAACAAAGGCATCTCTCTTTTATGACAAGCAACCTTTAGTCAAGACCAAACCACCAGGAGGAGAAAAAGGCATGCACAATAAACCAGTGCTGAAAGTATGACACCACAAATCACACCATAACACAGTGTGTTATTCCAATTGTTGACAATAGGTGAGACGGAGAGAGAGAAAACAGACTGCTTTACAATGAGGTGCGAGACCAGAGGAAGATGTTAAATGTTATTTTCCAGAGTCTTACAGTTCAAAAAACACTGGGGTTTAATAATGTGTTATATCTGACCTTAAACAACTGTACAGCTGTAGATTTATTTAGAAATCGGAGAAAAATAGAAGCCAAAGAAAATATCTAGATGAGATTTTAGACGGCTTAAATCAGTTTTATCTGGGGATATTTCATTACACTAATATTCAACACAGGCTTTGTCTTCTTGTGATAGTTATTTGATCATATTAGCATGACAAATTGATTGCTGTGGGCTGCAAAATTAATCATGCAATTTACATGGCAATCTACAAATTTGCGAAGGCTGCAGTTGTTTGTGCACAATCATTTTCTGTACTAACAACAAAATATCTCCTCACTATGGGGTTAACTATTTATTTTATCCGTCTGCAATTTACTTCTGAAATGTTTTCTTGTGTTCCTTTAGTGGTTCATATTCCGTCTTCCCTCAAATTTTAATGCTCCATAAATTTCACATCTTGCACTTGGCGTCAAATAAAATAATACAATCATTTGTATTTCCTTAATTTTTTTCAGTTGTATAGACTTTTAATTTAAGTTAAAGCTGCTGTACCTGATCTTGAAAAAGTGAAAAGCAGAACTAGTTCATTTTAAATTCATTTTAAATTCACCCGAGGAAGTTTAAAAAGGCTTTTCACAACTTTCAGACGCCGGAGCGAGTTTTGCCGTCTTGGTAAAGCTAATAAACATATCATACTAACAGTGCACTGCCTGCTTTGTGGAGAATAAAATACTCCATATATGGATGCAGACAATAATTATAATAATACATTTGATTTACATTTGACACCAAAGTGCTACAATGTACTGCGGTCTCATTTTGACCCAAATAGGTGCTTTTACAATATGCAGCATATCTGGAGTAAAACAGATTTTACTTTATTACATGGAAAAATAGGGTAGCACCTCCTTAATAGTTATTTTGTATGTTTTATTGTTGTTGTTATCCTCTATTGGACTTTTTAAATGTAAGTATAACACAATGATTGTTAATGATTTTGAACATACCTCAATCTGTAAAGCACTTGAACGACTTTGTTTACAAGTTGTGCTCTACAAATAAATAAATACAATCTTATTAACTTGTACGTTTCATATGCAGTGTGTAAGGAAGCAAAGGCGGACCTGGTGTTCCTGGTGGATGGCTCCTGGTCCATTGGAGACGACAATTTCTTGAAGATCACGCGTTTCCTGTACAGCACCATGGGTTCACTTGATCTGATTGGACCTGATGGCACCCAAGTAAGTCGTGGGTTTACCTTCCCATACCTAAAATATGCCTTCCCACCTCAGTTTCAAATACTTCACCTCAAAAGTAACACAGTAATGATGAGGTATGGTCTGAATTACGCTGCCGCGACTGTCTTTTGGGTGCTGTTATTCACATTTAGGCCTTCTAGTGGTTCCTGTGTCTCGACTTAACGTCTGCGTCCAGTGAAAAATATAATATAGACTTTTCAACTGAGCTATAAATTATGTAAAATATGGTCAAGAGTTTAAGTTCCTCCGCATTCTTTGTAATTTGTCCTCTTCGTTATAGCATTATAGTGTGAATTATGCATGCCTATGGAAAGTGCATCACAAAGCAGAAGATGGGGATCCAGCCAACAACAGCCGCTCTAAACCCATAAAATCATAAGCTAAAGAAACATGATATTGTTATAGCGTCTATAATAGGGGGCTGCTGGTGAACATGTGTCTTTTGTGGTTATTTTGTAAGCTTGTTTAGCAATTTGTGGACACGGATAGTTACTATTTTCATTTTGGCTTTTCTCTTCAATTGTCTCAACAGCAAATGATATGTTTAATACTGTACAGTTATTCACATATTGATTTGGCATATGTAAAGCTCAGGAATGGGTGAGAAGACAAAAACCCTATTACTATTTGCATCCTTTAAAGTAGACGTTTGCCAAATTTACTTTTAAGAGCTTCTGACTTTTGTATTTAGGCTCCAACGATCTGAGCTGTTGGGTGAAACTAACCCTGACTTGTGAACGATTCAGGGTTAGGTTCAGTTAGACCTTCTCCGCTTTGGGCAGGTCCAATTTGAGCTCAGGAGAGTATAAATGCCATCTTCTCAAACCATTTCCTTCAGACTTTCATGACGTTGAAACCTTTCTTACCATGAACTACTCCTGAACGAATGCAATTACATATAAGTGTATTTAGAGTTCATGCATATTTGAGTAATCTTTATTGTCCTGCATTTGAGGCATACAATCCCACTGCCCCTGTACATACTCTTATTTTTTTATATACATACTTTCCCCCCAAAAACAGTGATACATTTAGCTTAAAACAGCGGTGCATAGACATTTTGCTTTGTTGTGATGGCTTTTAGAGTGACATAGTGTAAACGGGCGGGTGGAAATGAGTCGTGCAGGTCTGACAGTTAAGAAACATTGTTTAATAGAAATGTGTCATAGATCAATGGTTCTCAAACTTTTCATACCAAGTACCCCCTAAGATAATAGACCAGACCTGAACCTGGACTATACCAGGACTAAATGAACGTTTAGACTAAACCAGGTCTAAAATTAGACTAAACCATGGTATAGTTCTAAATAATGATAAACCCAAAAGTAAAAATCCTCTTTCTGAAAATTGTGAGGGGTGAGTGGGGATAAGTAGACGATCCGTGTCTGTGTTTTAGCTTCATTAAACATAAAGTGAAAAACTCGTCAGTCTCTCCATATTGACAGATCACAATTGTCTTTTATGATGTTTTATTGTACATCTTTTAACTTTGTTTAATGATTTTGTTTTGTACACACTGCTTTGCTGCTTTATTCTACTGCCTTTTGACCAAGTTATCATTATAAAGTGAGAATTGGTTCTCAATCAACCTACCTAGATAAATAAATTAGATACATTAAAAATGTAAATAAAAAGTATGTTGATCAGTTATACAGGCTGCAAGAAAGACACAAGGCTGCACTGGCAGTGACTTTTGACTATATTTCAGAGCAAACCTCATTAATTATGTATCTCTTCTACACAACATTAACATTTTATACGTTTCATCACTTTTTAAGGGAACTTTCCATTGTTCGTGTAGGGCTTGTTAATTGTTTCTGGAAGGCTGTCTCCATTGGCATTGTTTGTTTGCAGAATGATGCTGTGGAGTGGATTTTACTTTTGTTTGGCTGCCTCTTGAGAAATCAGCCGGACCAAAGCCTTTTATCTACAAACTTTAAAGAAGTGAAAAGAACTTTAAATCCTTTGTGACTTTACCTTCTGAATGAGTTTAATTTATTGAGCGCAGTCTATCGGTTGGCACAGATTATTTTTAACTTCACCAAGTTCTATTTCCACAGTTGTAATTTTGTGAACACATTTTTTTTAATATAGAATATAATTTATGGGATAATAACATTGTAGACATGGAAGACAGTTATTCTAAAAAGTGCATGTTTGTGCTTTATTTATTGGTTTATTTGACAGGGACATTGATAAACATTTCTGTAAATGCACCAGAGTTGGCCAAAAAAAGTTATTCTTTTTTATCTGCAGTCCAAGGACAGATGGTAAATGGGCTCTCTAAAAGAAATAAAGTATGAATTTTACAAAACCACCATTAGAAGGCTGTAAATATATGATGGGATTTAATCTCTATCCTCAAATTGGCCTTGCTGAATAAAAAAATTAGGATTACATTACATTACTGGATTAATTTGACACAGTCAAAAAACAAAAAAAAAACAAAAATAACTTTAAGTTAATCAGTGGCATTGTCCGAGTAATAACTAGTGCATTTCACCAAAGTAATGACTTTAATTCTTCTGTGCCTTCAGGCCCCCCACTCAGTCAGTGACGCTCAGCTGATTCATTCGTTCTGTACTTTGTGTAATTTTTCAGTTAAGTGATTAGTTGCCCTCTCTGTGCCCCATCATTTTCTGGCAACAGGCAAAAAACCAAAGGAAAACATGGAGTGTAATGTGAGAGAATTGGCCATACAATAAAGGGAGAGTTGGCGAGAACAGAAGCAAGCCCTGCGCCAAAAACAGCACCATTAGCAGTCTGGAGGCAATGATAGTTACACGTCCGACCAAAAGACTTCTGGATTCATGCAGTACAAAGCTGTTTATTGTCACAGGCACAATTATATGGAAATTGTTGTTTTGCAGATGGAACATTAGGTGTATGTCACTTTAGAAACCAACCAAAAAGCTATAATTTAGCTACTGGTTGATTTTTGTTGTTGTTGTTGTTGTTGGCAAACCTACAGACAAATAATAATGTTAAAGATGCACTATCTCACCCTCCAGGTGGAGGGTCTGCCACCTACTTGATTAGAGAAAGTTCCACAGAATGGCATTGAACTGTTTCCAGGGAGACAAGCAGGTGACACAACCAATCTAAGTTACAAGTCAGATCAGTAAGAATGCATACAAGGTCATTTTGAGTAACAAAAACAGCAGTAATTGAATATTTGAAAGGTAGATTAGTTTAATGCCATGGCGGTGGACCTGAAAAGTTACATAGTGCATCTTTAAAAAGTCTTCATTGTAATAATATAATCATTGAAGCTCTAAAAAGTGATATTTTTGCACTTCTTTAGTTAATTTCACCTTATCCATTTAGGCAACACATTAAGTCACAGGCTAACCTAAACCAGGGGTGTCCAAACTAAAATGGCCCAAATATCCACTACTAGAACTAGTAGAATTTTTTCTGCATTTTTAAAAAAATCTCTGTACCACTATAAACTTAATAAGCTTAGGGGGTTGAAATGTGTTGGTATGTCCCTGTAAGTAAGTACATTTTTACTTATGTCAGAGTGCCTCGGATGTCCTCCCTCCGCTGTTAATAGGGTTAATGTTGGTGTAAAAAAAGACCCAAAATTAAGGTCCCCTGGGGAATTTTGGTGCTGAAGCCCAGTCAAACCTTCGCTAAAAAGTTCCTTTTGAATTATTCACTGTATTGTTCACCAGTCTGTGGCCCTCTTATGTGCTTCATAATGTGACACTCCTGACCTAAACCAAGATGGGTTTTTGATGGTTTGCCAAAATACCATCTGCTTAATCTTAATTGAGCTCAACATTTTTGTTTTTGTTAATATCGCATAATCTTAGGATGTTAACCCCTAGAGCTGGTAAAGTTTAGTTTGTAATTTGAAGCTCAGCCTAATTTAAAGACAATTAGAAGAACAATGCATAATCCCTGTCTGTGTTTGTCCCTGCAGGTGGCCATTGCTCAGTTTAGCGACGACGCTCGGACCGAGTTCCAGCTGAGTTCCCATAGCAACAAGGAAGCGCTGCTGGAGGCCATTCAGAAAATTAGATACAAGGGAGGAAACACCAAGACAGGTCAGAGCTTAATAATAAGTTATTACTGTGGCTAATATACCTGGTAATTTTCCACTAGTTTCAGGAAAATGCTTGCACTTATGTCTAGTCGACTATAAAAAAAAAAATTATAATCGTATTTTAATAATGGTAGTTGTTATCTGGACTTTACAGACTCTAAAATACATTTGAAAAGTCCTTTTTATAACAAAGACAGTGGCATTGTTAAATAAAAATGTCAAAAAAAATCTGATTTTCATCAAAAATACACTTTATTAGTAAAAATTCTCTATCTACAAGCATTTGTGACCATATTTCAACCTTTAATTGGTAAAAACGCACTTAAAAATTCTCTATGTAGAACAGAAATAATCGTTTGACTAATCGACTACTAAAATAATCGTAAGTTAAAATATCCAGACACAAACACACAAACACAAACGGCTAACGTGAGAAGTAAATAATGCTTGCAAGAATAGGCAACAGTTTCATGGTAGACCACGATGTTGTCATGGTATTCCCCTCACAGCACTATCATATTACAATATTGATGTGAATGTGAAATGTGGAAAGACTATTCTTTTTGGTATTTTCTTTCATCGCTGTCCAAATTTTGATCATTATCAGTATTTGTTTAATAACAGTCATTTCTTAATGCTGGCACGGACAATCTATTGAAGTTCCCTGGGGTTTTTATTATGCTGTTGCAACAAAAGCATACTTATACATTTATGTGAGACTTTTGATATTGCCATATGGTTACATCTCTGGTAAATTCTCTTGCTCCTTTAATAGTTTAGTTGAGGTTGCTTGTTCCCTTGATATTTACCTGTTTAAGTCAATATTCACATTCATCAGTTTCCCGCTGGCCTCAAAATCACACCTGTTTCCTTTGTCTGAGAGCTCTCATAGCTCACAGCAGTGTTTCATCCTCTCCTTTTCTTTTCTTTTCACTGCATTTACGCACAAGGCCTCTAAATCTCCTATGTGATCCCCTGCTTTTTAATGAAAACAGTTGGTATTTAATATGACAGTTGGGTGTATGTTTGCACACACTTTGGTCTACACACAGCAAAAGCGACACGGGGAAATGTCTCCAGCAACAAAGAGAAAGATGACACTGACAGTTTCTCAGCGCACAATGTCTGTTTCTCTCTCAGTATTTTTAGATATACACACATGCACACATGCAATAAAAACACTTTAATACACATGGACTCACAGAGAAAACCTACTAGTCATTTTTATCATGCCACACCCTTCATATTTTGCATTTTACTTTATGTTTTGCTCTTTTTATCATTATCTCTAATGATAGAATTGTTCACAGTGGTTAAACATTATTATTGATTCACACATGCATGCTGGGAAATGTGGCTGCTGTGTTACATCGAGAACTGTTTAATAAAATGTCAATAATAGTGATCATTCAGGTCACTATATCCTCATGGCATATTTGAGAAGCTACATTAAGTAATTTGAATTCATCATATCATATCATCATGGCACATTTGAGAAGCTACATTAAGTAATTTGAATTCAGTCTTTACTCCAAAAAAGTACACAGTTTTTTTATGTTGCTGTTTATATTCCAATAACTTTACTTTTGTATTTATAAAGTTTGATTTAATAAAATATCAGCTGCACAGTTTGTCTAGTCATGAGACAGAAAATGATGAAACAACACGGTTTTTTCATCAATAAAACTCCATGGACATTATTTTGTTAGACGAGGACATAATATTATTACTAAAATTCCAACCTCTATGATTTGCTTTTGATTCAGTTTGATCCAGTTTAGTTTTGATTCAGTCACAATACATGTATTATTGTATGTATATTATTGTAAGTTTAAAGGCTTTTTTTTCTTTCTTATTAACATTAAATAAATATGACTTTCGAGAAAGGTTAGTGCTACAAAGACAAAAATGTACTCGTTCTAAGTCTGAACTCTGCTCAAACCACATGCTGTAGACCTCTCAATTAAAAGCCCCAAACTTCTCTTTGACAATTTGAAATGACTGGCTCTCGCTTCAATTAAAAGTCAGTTAATTGCACAGCCCTATTTTAAAGTTTGTTCTAGTTTTGCTGCTTAAATTGCACCAGTTTGCTTTGCTCCATTGCCATGTCGTAGCCCCCACGTCTCATCTTTCATTGGTAAAGCAGCTCTGCAAACCCCATCAGGGCCTCTCTCTGCCTGAACACTCAAAGCTGTTCACTGAAACACAGCCGCTGTCACTCTCCTCTCGCCTCTGTCCTCTGGCAACTCTGTCTGTGCAAAAACTGACAGACACCCTGCAGTTTTAATGCTTTTTTATGTTTTTTTATTGGAAATGGCTACCTATTATGTGATATCCCACAGCAGGTTCCAAAGCCCTTTAGGTCAAGTCGACACATTGAGCACATTTTCTCACATAACTTCAAACCAGCATTTCAAGTAATTCTAACAGGCCCTGTCTGCTTCACTGCGTTATATATTTCTTTAACTTTCTGATTTATTTATAATATTACGCTTCGGCAGTCCAGTCCAGCTACCATATATTTCTAAAAGTCTCAGAAAGGTTTTGGAACATCAACTTCTTTTGACTTTAATATTATTTATTATTATTGAAAATCAAAAGTGAACTTGTGTTGAGGAAAAATAGACTTGTCATTTATTAGTCTTGTTTTCTGATTTTGTGGGTACAGCAAGTTCTCATCATTCAGAACAATGTGGAGAGTATAGGAGCAAAAATGTCCTTTTTTCTATAAAGAAACACCCCAAAAAATGTGTTTCTTAGACCCTTTAAAATTCTATGTCATAAAAATATTAAAAATACTGGACTGGAGGCAAAGTGAAGTAGACCATGACAGATGTTCAATAATAAACTAACATCAGATCTAAATTCTAATGATTTTAAGTCCAAAAAAAAAAAAAGACACAGCAATTTTGAAATTTGAGGTAAGAAATATCAGTGAGTTCTCTTTTCTTTTATATGGAAAAAAATACTATTAGTACAGTTATTAGTATTAGCCTTAAAATTGTACTTGAACTTCATAAAATTATAATTTGTGGTAAAGTATTAGCCATACTGGTCAATAAAATGAAAAACTATTGTGAGCTCAACAACTGTCAGTCCAGTAAAACCTAAAAAGTTGTTTTTGTTTACAAACTTTAAAAGGGTCTATTGTAAGCATCACAGATCTGACTTGGCGATACATTTTAAAGCCGCATAGTGTGGAATATTCCCAACAAAGCAATAATGTCTCCAAGTAGCATAGCCTTCCCCATAAAAGCCGCGTTGCGCACCTTTAATTGCACAATCCTATTTTGACTTTTCTTGTTTGGTGCTTGTTGTGAGGTGCATATTACACTGGCACAGCTTTATGGCCATCCTGACACTGCCTTTTCCATTTATCTGGGCTTTAGACTTGAAAACACCTCATTCTGGTTGAAACGTGTTAAAAAAAGAAGAAAATCGACTTCTGTATATTTGTGTATTCCTCTTGCTCCTCTTTTTTACAAAGCTGTCATGATACAGACTCAATAGATTAATTTTGTGACTTTTTCTTGATGAGTTGGGGAGGTACAGGGTGCTGATGTTGATGTACAGGGATTTGGCTTTTTATTATGCATTTATTCATTAAGGTATTAGAGGGCCTTTGACCTGCTTAGAGAGTGATTGATTTAGTGTTGTCTTCACTTGTGTGTCTGTGAGTATGTGTATGTGTGCTGGGATAGTGGAGTTTTACCCCTGAGATGTTTTGGCTAATCTTTGCTTTGCTTTGATGCTCGATGTGGATACGGATGATCAAGTTTGTGATGAATAGATTTTCTGTTTTACTTTCTCCATTTCTGCAGTAGACAGGATTATTGAGAATGTTGGGCTTGGCCACTGCTCTTATTCTTAAATTAGTTCAACATCATAACATCTTTTTTTTTTTTATTCTGTTAAAAAATTGTAGTTTTAATGATCCAAAAAGTGTGTACACATTTATCAGTTTTGGGCATCTATTGTAACTTATTCTGCGAGCATTCAATCCAAATGCCAGTGCCCATTTTTCTACTGCACGCCTGGCTTAATCAACATTTTCCCATCCAGTAGAACATGCATCACAAAATCTAAAGTCTAAGTCAAATTAAAATGTAATTGTGCAGTAGGAGCCAGGATTTATTGTGGTGAGTAGGGCTGTCAGATTATCAAATGTTATTGTTACGATTGTTGTGAGGAGAAACACCACAATTTAACAATTATTCACTTTCTTACATTCCAGTTACCATTTTTCAATTATGTGACCAGCTTCATAAAACTATAAAGTTAATGTGGTATGCAGCCAGATAAAAAGGCAATTACATTTACATCCACTTTTTCAGAGAACAGATTGAATGGAAATGACCTGGGCTGTACTTTACTTGGTCGACTAAAGCCCTGTTCTGTACATCCATTAGTCGACTAATCGGTTGATGGGGCAGGTCTTTAGTCGACCAAGAATTTCTTTAGTCGACTACAGCACTACTGACAAGGCTACAGGAAATCACACAAGCTTATTTTATTTGAAAAACACTTTCTTTTAATTTAAAAGAATTTAACTCACATTTCAATCCCAAATCTCGCAATATCTCACTGCACACTTTCTCCTTTCTGTTGTTGTGAATATAAATCCTTTAAAATACTCTCTAAATATTTGATGACTAATACAAATTTGGACCAACCAAAATACCATCGACCAATTAATGAATCGACTATCTGGTTAAGAGTGTACAGCCCAAGAAATTATCGTATTTAGTTTCAACCTGGAGAGACTCAAATGAAGACAAAGTGTGTTAGAGGATAATGAACTATAATAGGTTTGGCGTTTAAACCCCGGCTTGCAATGCTGACTGATGCACAGCAGGTCCAGAGCAGGATATAAAACGAATCTTCCTAGAGCCTAGACACTGGTGGTGGTGAAAATAAAAACCTGAACATCTCTATATGTCTTCTTGTCTGTGCTCATTCATGTTAAGCGCTTTACATCCCATTGCCCTCTTGACTTCCTCTGCCTCCCACTCAACACTTGCTCTGTCTCATTTTTCCTGCTCATCACCTGCGTCATGCCCCACTGCCTGTTGTCTCGACCTGCGATAGACACTATGTGGTAGACACCCACACTGACACCTTTCACAGGGAACAAAGGAGGTCAGAGAATTTACATTTCATATGTAGAGATCTCGTGCTTAACAGTACCTTCACAGTGACCTCATGTATGTGCCTGAATTTGAACAAGTAAGACTGGCAAGAAAAAAATAACATTTGAGTGGTTTAATCACAGTCATTGTGCGTATAATTTTCAAAGGTCAGAAAGAAATAGCATTATAATTTATGGCTTATATAGTATAAACTGTTTTCTAGATGCGTCATTGAACATACAGTATATTTAAATACTGTAAAAGAATAGTGCTGCTGATGATAATTACAACTGCATGTTCAAGCTATAGTGCGCAAATACACCTTTTGAAAAGTTGCATACCTGACATTTTTGGCACAACAAAACTGTGCTCATTTTACTTTTATATGTGAACGTGAAGCCTCTTCATGCTGTCTAGAAATATTTTATTGAGTGATTAAGTCATTAGAAGGAGATGCAGAGCTACTTTGTGGGATTTGCATGTGAACTTTTCCTCAATGTCAGTGGTTACATCTAATTGAAACGCATTACACGTTGTCTGACATATTTAAATGCTAATGGGGTCTTGACCAGACAATAGTTCACCAAGTCCATGTAATAACTGTGAACATATAGATGTATTAATATTTAAAAAGAATACATTAATATGTTATTTTGACACATAATTTCGCTTTAAGGTGGATATTAGTGACCATTAGTAAGAGGAAAGTCGGTTAAGAATTTGTCATATTTTTCAGCTACTGTTAGACTTACACAAACTTTAACGATCCACGGGGGATATTACTTCGACACAGAAGGTCACACATTACAAAATAATAACAAAGAGCTAAATCAATAATATAAAAAAATAAGAAGAAAAGCAAAAGAGCTTTGAAGAGGGATTGTGTGATGTTCTGGAAAAGAGTGGATACTTTGATGAATGTAAGAGATGTGTTTATGCCGCTGAGAGAATTGGATCTGAATGATTACAGAACTTGTATGATTGGCTGGTCATTCTAATGCCATTTTTCCTTGAATATATGTTTGTGAACTACATCATCAGCTTACCCATGGACTACCGGTGTAAATTAGCAAGGTCTATATACAGAAATAATGTGCACTGCAGCTGTCTCATTAAATAAATAAATTAAACTTTCAAATAAGGTACAAACATATAGATATGTAAATATACACGACTACATGCAAAAGAAATCTAAAATATATCCTGCTTATATTCAGGAGCTGGGTCAAGGAAATACAGTGCAAAAATTTTAAAATGGTGCGTTGACATTAGATTATCTCTGACATAAGGGTTGTATGGCGTGTGACTGTGATTCTCAAAACCTGTCACACCAAGTACTATCTAAGAAAATGTTTGGCATTCCGAGCACCACCAGGTCTAAACCAGGCCTAAAACTGGACTGTGTCTCAATTAGTCTAAATTAGTGCTAAACTAGATTGAAAATAGGACACCAAAATTTAGGGCTGCGCTATCAATCGAGAACGAATCGAAAACACAATTTTAATGGACACAATTCACAAATCTTAAGCAACAAAACGTCCTGTTTAATTATGCATAAAAACTGCTAACCCTTTGTTAAAGGTTTGTTAAAACATGTTACGAGCAACAAAAATGTGACAAAAATGCATCTAAAGGTGCCAAAAACATGACTTATGGTAACAAAAATGCGACTTAAAGTGACCAAAATGTGACCTAAAGCAACAAATGCAGTGAAAAAGCAACAAAAACGTGACTAAAAATGACAAAGGGGCTACTAATGATTAATTGTGATTCTTTTCGTTTGTTCATATTTCAGTCTTTTTGTTAATTCTTCTGGTTGCGTTTAAAATGTGAGCTTTGAACAGAATCCCATTATTAAGCATAAATTACAAATCTAATCTGACAAATACTGGTCAGAAAAATTGCAGTGAGATATTTTCCTAAAATTGTGCTGCTCTATCGCAATTGCTAAACTAGTTTTAAACAAGGACTAACAAAAAAGGGTCAGAAATTGGGATTAAATTGACTCAAAATTCAGCAAATATTTGAACTGCAGAGGAATCTGTGTGCAGCTTGAAAGGGATTGCACAGTTTGAGAACCGCTGGAGTCTGTAGTATGTTATGAATGTCGTCTTGTATCATTCACTGTGGGAGCAAAGCTGTAGGAGCCGGTTGGAGAATGGGCTCCTCTGTCGCTCAATTGTCCGGTGAAGTGGGTGAGCAGAAGTGGGAAAGCAGTTTGTCCAGTATCTTCCTCCTGTCACATCTCCAGCTCACAGACAATCACACACACAGCTTTACACATCAGTTTGTCCCTAATATTTTTGGTAAATTAACTCTGCAGTTAAAGTCCTCTTATCTTTTCCAGGTCGAGCCATCAAACACGTCAAAGAGTCAATCTTCACCTCAGAGGCTGGGGCCAGAAAGGGCGTTCCAAAGGTTTTAGTGGTTCTCACGGATGGACGCTCCCAGGACGATGTGAACAAAGTGTCAAAAGAGATGCAGATGGAGGGTAGGCAGTTTGTGTGTTGTTTTACAAGCTAACCCTGTTAAAATAACACATTTTAATGCTATAAATTGCAAACAAAAATATGATAAAAGATAATAAGGAAGACAATATAATAACCCTAAAGCTGGATAAACCCTTTCTGACGGAACCATTTTGTGATGAAACATGAGCTACAATAAATAAATAGCATTTAGTAACACTTTAGTCAGTTAGTATCTATTTATTAGGCATCAACATGTTCATTATACGACCTGCTACTGGTCAAATGTAACCGAACTATTAAAAATAAGTTCCACACTAGAGCTATAAATAATTATTGAGTAAAAAAACATTGTCCATCCACCATTTATTCAAATATAAGTCAATATAAAAGGTTCCGACCAATGAAGTGCAACAGTCCCGTCCACTTAAAAGTTTGCCATGGGTCTCGAAGTAAATTTCTCATAAAATTTTGCCTTACAGGTTTAGAAATATTCAGATGTTAAGTTTAAAGTTTAAAGGTGCTCAGTGGTAACTAATAACCAACGCGGTTGTTTTCAATCCAAAAAACACAACTTAAAATTCAGCCAAATGTTTTAATAACTAGACTTTTATAAAGTTTCCGAACAACTTTAAAACATTCTTCTTTTGTTTTTTTTCACTTGTACCGTAGAATGCGGACTATTGAGCGCTCCCGTGTATAAGCCGCACCAGCCATATTTAAAAAGAAAAATAACTTTGTACATATATAAGCCGCACCTGACTATAAGCCGCGGGTGTCTGCGTTGAGACATTTACGTTGCCGGGCCGTGCTGGTTCGGGAAGAGCATGCGCACGTGACAGGGGCGCGCATGTGTTTTGTAACATGCGCTCCACACGAAAGAGCGCGGTGGGCTGCCAGTGCGGTGTTGTTTTCCTCCTCGTCCTCGAATAATGTTGAGCGCAACGGAGGAGAAAGAGCAGTGGAGGAGAGAGAGAGAAGAAAGGAGCGAGGGAGAGAGATCATGTGGGCCAGCGTCAGCGGAGGAACAGGCCCGTCTGGTACAGGAGACGTCCCGTTGGTGCAGGTAGAACTCTAAACACGTAGTTACTTACTTATTCTGCCTTTAAACCTCTGCTCGGAACTTAGTTTACGTAACTTCGGTTCTACACGTGCGCGGGCTTGGTTCGGGTTCAGACATACGTGTGCGGCCGGTCGAATCAGTCGAATCGTGCCCAGGTCGGTTGGACAGTACGTGCGTGGGCTCGGGCGGGTCAGACTTGAATTTTTGAGCCCGATCTAAACTCTACTCTAGAGTCTGTTCGCGGAAAAATACATAAATTGGCCGCATCGCTGTATAAGTCGCAGGGTTGAAATCGTGAGAAAAAAGTAGCGGCTTATAACCCGCATTTTACGGTAAACATCTTGTATGTAAAACCTTTCAGGATACATCATCTTTGCCATTGGGTTTGCGGATGCTGACTACGGCGAGCTGGTGAACATCGCCAGTAAACCCAGCGATAGACATGTCTTCTTTGTGGACGACTTGGACGCTGTAAAGAAAATAGAAGAACAGCTTATAACATTCGTCTGTGAAGCTGCCACTGCCAGTGAGTAACTTGACGTTTTCAAAGAGACAGATGGGGAATAAAAGGACTTCAAACAGAAAGTTAAAGTTAAAGAAAAACTCCATAAATGAAAGAAGAGCGAATGTACAAAAAAGTCATTTACTTCATGAACAAAAAACTGTCTTTCTACTTTTCAGCCTGCCCGTCAGTTTTGATGAGTGGTAACACGTTGGCAGGTAAGGTTCACCGAGAACAAAGAATTAGCTGCACTGGTCGTTCAAAGCTTCTTATATCTGTCTTTTCTCATAAGGCGCTTTTATTAAAGAAATTCTGTTCGTATTTTTTCTGAAGGTTTCCGCATGATGGAGAAGTTCAGTTTGGTGGAGAAAGAATACAGCACTATCCCTGGTGTTTCTTTAGAGCCGGGGTCATTCAACAGTTTTCCTTGTTACCGTTTGCACCGTGACGCCATGGTGTCCCAACCCACCAAGTGAGTAACACTGTGCACTGAGGCTGAAGGATTTGGACAAAAGGTCTGGTTGTGATTACATTAGTTTAGAGTAGGGTTGACAATAAATGTATAACCAGATACTAACTTATGCAAAAAATAGTATCGAAAGTAGATTATGAGTTGTGAAAGTATTGATAGAGAAATACTAGTATAAAATTTTACCTTTTCTGAATTGAGACTAAATTGGAATATTTTATTATAATTTATTATATATTGTTTTTGTCAGTCAGACAAACTCAAGCTTGACTGCCCTCATCTTCAAGACCAAAACCGCTGCACGGCACTGGACATTTATCAAAACTTACAAAACGTTACTGGACACCCCTCGAAAAACAAACAACAATTAATAGACATTTATCAAAATATAGGATACAAAACTTTTCTGAACATTCATCAAAATACGAACAAATAGTCCTATTATCAATCATTGTTATTCTGCCTTTTATCAGTTTTTTGTCCCAAGTACCCCCTAAGCTTTGTCTCAAACTCAAAGTACCCCTTAACTTGAGTTTCAAACAAATAAATGGGTTTACTAGTCACATACTGTCAATTATTAATGTTACATATTTTCTTTTAATTATATTTATGGTACAAGATACTCCAAAAAGATGGTAAATGAACAACTAATGACACTTTTTTCAGATAAACACATAAACATTTAAAGTACATTTAATCTTCTTTTAATACCTGAAACCAAATACCCCCTGGTAATTGCTCACGTAGCCCTTGGGGTCCCCCTACCCCTGGTTGGGAAACACTACCTTATATCATTCTCTTATAAGAAAGAGAACTTTTTATTTTGTTTGAACGATTACATTCTGTCGTCTGATAAAATTGCATTGTGTTATTGTACTGATGGTATCGAATCTTTTCCTTTGGTATTGCTATTGAGTCTAAAATTGTGTTATTGGGATTAGTTCACAGCTGCAATTTGTTTAAAAATCACACAGTCCACATTTTAACCACGTCAGGGAGCAATAACCAAATGAGAAAAGACAGAAAGGTAGAAAGAAAGAACAAAGAAAGAAACCGTGAAACAAAAAAAACCTAAAAAACATGCATTTCAGAACATGTTTCTAGGTTAGTAGTTATAAGAGAAGATATTTTGTATTTTGCATAACCTAAGTAGTTACAGCCTTTGCATTTCACATGATAATTTCGATTAACTCTTCTGTACACTATACAACCAGCAGGCATTTTAAAGGTATCTGACATTATTGAAGGTGTAATGTTTTGGTTCAGCTGCTTGAGGTTTGGTTTGAACTGTAATTCTTCTGTCTGTGACACGCACCTTAAAAGTTACGAAGGAGCTGAAGGGCAGAATGGGTGTAGTGAAAATACAACTCTCAGATGAACAAGAAAGGGCCTTGAAAGACAGCCGTAACTTAAAGTGCTCCATAAGAGTCACGAGTACTTTGAAAATCACTAAAGAAGAACTTGATGTGACATGTCTCGTCTCTTTGTTTCGTTGTACTCCAGGTTCCTCCACCCTGAAGGTTTGCCCTCTGACTACACCATTTCTATGATGCTCCGACTTCTGCCCGAGACCCCACAGGAGCCTTTTGCATTATGGGAAATACTGGACAAAAACAATGACCCTTTGGTTGGAGTCATCCTCGACAGTAAGTTCTGCTTTAAGTCTACTCTTGTTTCTTTGGATATTACTATGTTGACTTTGTATCCATAACAAAGATCAGAATCAGAGTAACTTTTCTTGCCAAATTCAGCGAACAAAATTCACAAGCTTGAAACTTGCTTTGGCAATTGCTCCAACACAAAACAACATAAACTATAGTATTATATAAACTATGATAGAATAAGGCATGTATAAAAATACTGTGTTGACTATTAGAAGATAAAAATAGAATAATATAATAAGAATTATGAAGAGGTTGTTTTTTGCTTCATAATTTCATATTTTTTTGTGCCCAGACTCAGGAAAAACATTGACTTTCTTCAACCATGACTACAAAGGGGACTTCCAGACAGTCACATTCGAGGGAGTGGAAATTAAGAGAATCTTTCATGGAAGTTTTCATAAGGTAAGTTCTTATCTTTTACCACTGATCAGTCCTTGATGAATGAACTGTGCTGGCTGTGTATTTTATAATTCTTTAAAACTAAACAGCACAGCAAAAAGGCTTGTTGGTTTGTATAGGATTTAGAAGAAGGTGACCATCATTAGAAATCAGCTTTTTCCGTTTTCAAATTGTAATTTTACTTTGAAAGTTGTCTGGCTATTAATCTAAATGACTGGTACGAAGTTGTCATTTGCTGAAAATGTGTAAAGGGATCAAAAGAAATCCATGATTGTTGAATTTAAAGTAATCTCGCTTGTTTGCTTTCAATTTAAATCCAAATGCAACAATGATTTCCCAAATGCCATTTTACTTTTTCACTGTCATAAAACTCCTCTGCACTGTCCGTCATCGGCATCTCCAGTGTTTTTTTCCTGCTGGTTTGTGTCTATTTTCTGACAATGTTCTGTGAGACAACAGATGCAAGCAGCTGCCCAGCCTCAGGAAGTCTCTGTTTAGATGAGATGACAACTGTAAGGTGTTTTGTGGGGCTGTTTGTTGTGCAAAGATTTCCATATGAAAACATCTCTTGAGAGCAGAATACAGTATTCAACGAGGCACATATTCAGAAACTCAAGCAGCAGAACCACAGGTGAAGGTGGATAGAAGAACTATTGGTTGAATGAAATATAAGGGAATTGTCAGCAGAGATAGAAATACTGGATAGTCTTGACCAGAGTAGATGGAGGGCTTTTTCGCAGAAGATAACGACCTGTACAATAATACTACTAGTAGATACTACTCTGTGTGTGTTTTGATTCCAGTGTTTGGGTTCTCTCCTATATTTTGTGTTTTCAAGAAACTGAATTGATATTTTGCAATATCAATAGTTGCTAACAAGTCCATTGTTTTAGGTTTACTGTTACTGTGATTCCTTACATTGTGGTAAAGGTGCACTAGTGTTTTCACACCAAGTCCCTATTTCCCCCAGTCTCTTTTTAGTCAGAGGAACATACCCCCTGCTTCACCTCATTGTCTTCAAATGAGTGGTTTGTGACTTTGAGATGGAGATTCACGGTCGACTGCAATCCAGATTGCCTTCTGTGTTGATACAGTCTTTTGTGCAATGGCTGTTTAGTCTCACCATGTAACACAGTCTTTCTCACTAGAGTGAGAATAGAGTGCACTATATTGCTCTGTTTTTGTGTGGGCATCTTGTCTTTACGATAAACCAGTTTATATCTTAAGGTGTTATCTGATTTATGCATGGAGAAGAGATGGTGAGGTTTAATTTGCCAGCTGTAATGGCCATTACAGGTCTACTAGGTAAAAAAAGGGAGGTTAGTTTCAGGGTAAACGGAGACAGAGGGTAAGGTATAGTCAGATGGAATTTCGGATGGAAGTCAAAATGTCTGGATTAAAAAAAAAAAAAAAAAAAACTTCATCCAGACATTGTCCAACCTACCTTTGAAACTTTGCCTATGATGGATCACTGCTGGATGAATGAGGGATTACACCAAGTAGCGCACCTTTAAATAATCACAATAATCTTTAAATAATCTGAAGTATTTGCTATAAATCTTAAATATTCCTACTGCTGCGATCCACTGGAGAGACAAATTCAGCCTGTACATGGTATGAACTCATTCAATAATGCAAATGAGAGCGTGCTCCGTTCTAACCGTGGATCAGGCAGAAAGTGCAGCATCGGCAGAAACTCCGATAGGTTTGTCTACTTGAACTCACGTCACCTCACAAAGCGTGTTTAAAAAGTGCCATAACAATCCCAGTGTGAGCAGAAAGCGTGCCAGTTTTCCAGATTCACCATGAAATCTCTGCTTCGTTTGTGTTGACTTCATCCCAGGTGATGATTTATCAAGCTCCTCGTATATTATATTTATTTTACAGTTTCTTGTGTCCTCCTTTGCCCTCCCTATACCATCCTTTCATAAACAGAGGGGAGAGAGAGCTGTTATCTAATATGTCAAAGTCTGTGATGAATAGAGCTGTCCAAAATGTCTGTTTGAGATTATTTTCTAATGCGCAAAAACATGAATAATTCCATAGGCCTTTGTTATTTGCTTTGTTTTGACATTTCCTTTTGCAGATAACATGAGGTAGATAGCTCACTGGTGTCATTGCCAAAATTGTTGTCGTTTTTTTCCATGGTTTTGAGAATATACCCCGAAAGCATCATGACCGAGATACAGTGGCACTGTCATTGGTTCATAAAATAAAGTGTAATTTGTCTTATGACTAAGAAAAAAATATTTGGAAACAGAAAAATGAAGTTATCTGTATGCAGGAATATTTGACGTGAATAAATTGGGTGTCTTTATAGCTTAAAGATGTGTGACCTTAGCTGTGTTGCTCTACTCATCTGGATTTGAGTGTTTTCTACAGAAACCTGCCAAATTGAAGGGGAAAAATGCATTCAAGACTTTTATTGTCCACATCTTACACAGGTCCTTGAAACTGAATTTATTTAGAAAGCCAATCGAATTATCTACATAGGCAAGAACAAAAACAAACAGTCTTTTGAAGCAGGTCTTGGCTCACACAGTATGTCTCTTTTTAGCACCGAGAGCTTTTGCACTGAGGACTCAGCAGGTGCAGTGCTTTCTGTAGGCTCCTGTACAAAATAGAATTACTTTTTTAGTGTAGTTAATAGTTCAACCTAAGATATGTGGGGGCATTGTAGTGCATACTGTTAGTACATGTACTTGCTTGGGGAACATTTCAATTTTAGGTTTAATGTTCAGATTCAGACATCTTTATTCATCCCTCCAGGGGCAACTCATTTGAACAGCATCAGACAATACAAATGTGTTTAACAAACAAAGCACCAACAAACCTGGTGGAGCCCATTCATTAATATGAGGCGCGAAATAAAAGACACTTGCAACAGCACACAATACAGTGCAGAGAACTTCAAGGGCAGCTTAATAGTGGTCAGGATTTTGGAGCGACGGTTACTTTTATTGCATGCTAAGACTAATATCTTGATTGTTATTTTGTAAATAAAAGGACAAGGCAATAAAATCCAGCTTTACTCATGCGCTCAATTTTTATTTGGTATTTCATGGCTCAGGCCAGGATTACAGTATTTACTCAAGAATTAAAGATTATTCATGAGGGTTGATGGGTTGTTTTCAGTTGTATGATAAAATATGCTTTTAAACATAATAATCTCAATGGAAACAAGCAGGCGGCGTACTCTACTTGAGGCAAGTTACAGGTCAGGTTTGTGGAGAGGCAAGTTGACTCACTGTAAGAAGAATGCATGTTGTTGTTAAGTTTTTCTAAGCAATAAAAACAGACAAAATAAATGCTTTAATTTCAATGTATTGTAATTCACTTTAGTTTATTAAGATCCCCATTACAATAGCTCCTGAAATATTAGTTGCTATTTGTGCTTGGGTCTCCCATTTTTCCCAGCGATGATAGTAAGTATAATTTTCCTTTGTTTGATGATTTAGAATCTCAAGGTTATAGCTGGAGTACCTGATTTTCAAACCGTAAAAGGAAGAGGAAGGCATTTCAATCGATCTAACTAGTCCCTAGCTCTTACAAACCCTTTATATTCACATGCATTAATTTTCAGGTGAGTGCACAGCTTTAGAACAGGATTTCAGGTGGCAAAGTGAAGTTCATTTACAAAAAAATGTTATACTTTTAATGAGATTCATCTTTTCTCTCTTACAGCTACATGTTATTGTGAGCAAGACCTCTGTAAAGGTTGTCCTGGATTGTTCATTAATCGGTACGAAACCAGTGAACGCAGCAGGGAACATCACCACAGATGGAGTGGAGGTCCTGGGACGTTTGGTGAGATCTCGCGGGAGACGAGAAAGCTCTGCTCCGGTCAGTATCATCTCTGCTAAACATTGTAGTGAAGTTCATTATTCATTGAACTGTTCAAGGACCTGTACCTGACTTTTATTTATTCAAGTTCAGCTAAATGCCTTTTACTATATAGAATTTTATTACCCTTTTGTGCTCTTATTGGTCTTGAATTATATTGTAATTTGTGAGTTACTGTGGCAAAGTAATTTCCCTTGTGGGTCAATAAAGACTAAGTTCAATTCTAAAAAAAACTATTTGAGAAAATAAATGTGACTGGAAGATATCGCTAAGGTATTTTAGAAAGCACTTTGTTGATGAAAACAAGAAACAAACAATTTCTTTTTTGGTCTTGGTTCAACAAAAGAGTGGAGGTACTACGTGGGAAAACTAAAACATAATACAAAATCAGGTACAGGACCTTTTAAGCATCAAGATTCTTGGCTGATAAAACAATAAATTCTGTGCAAATTAACAGATGATAACCAAGAAATGCTATGATCCATTTCTGCATAGTTGTGTGTCTGAACTATTATTGCTTGTGAAATAGCAGCTATAAATACCCCAAACCATTTAGTGAGTCACTTGGAGGAAGTTATTTTATTTATTGCAAGAGGAAAGTGCTTAATATATACTTTGCTAGCTCTGCTCCACCAATTATGTCAGACTTTAGGCACACTTTGGCACACGCAGGCAGGGAGCAGGTGAAGTGTCCCGCACTAAATTTATCAGTTGAAGGGATTGCAATTTGTTTGGTGCTTTAACAGCATAAAACAAAAAAGAATTCACTTCATTTACAAACACAGGACATTTTGTGATGCTTATGTATCCCTACTGTATTTTGAAAAAGTGAATGTGGTTTGTAAAGAGGAAACAGAGCTTTTAAACCAGCTGCCCTATTTATTACTATACATGTGTGCAATAACTAGGTCAAAACCCCAAACTAATCCCTACTGGACTATTTTAGGTCCAATTAGTTCCATTTTGTCTTAGAGTGCCCAGCTCTTTAAAGTCTGAGACCCCCTGTGGCTACGTGATATGAGGGCAATAATTAAAGAATAAACCATTTTCCAGAAGCAGAGAAGCTTTTGTCCTTCGTGACTTAAATGTAAAGGGTTCACTACCAGGAATCTGCTTGACAAAATGTAAAGAAATCCTAAAAATGCTAACTACGTTTTGATGAAATTCAATCTTACGCATTTTGTAGAAACTGTCTAAACTACAGTTTACATTTTTTCAACATAATAAAACAGGATATTTTGTTGATTGCAGATGAAATTGTGTGACTGTTGCAGTCTTGTTGATTTGCAAATTGGGACCATTCAAATAGCGATTTTGATTTGATTGTGATATTTTTTGCTGCCTAAGACAAAATATCACTTGTATTGTGTGATTCTTTAGTTCCTATGGTGGTCAGAAATACATGTATCAGAGTAACAGTGAAGCACTTGTTTGGCACTGACCTAATTTAAAGTCTGGTGT
Organism: Rhinogobius similis; assembly: GCA_019453435.1. Classification (NCBI taxonomy): domain Eukaryota; kingdom Metazoa; phylum Chordata; class Actinopteri; order Gobiiformes; family Gobiidae; genus Rhinogobius; species Rhinogobius similis. The sequence goes on along the minus strand of CM033626.1, from coordinate 22,356,563 downwards.
GGAGCCCATTACAGTGCAGCCTCCAGGACACTGTTTATTAGCTATCATCCGACTGCTGCTGCCTTTCTCCCAGAATATTTCAGCTTCTCATTAGAGCTCATAAGAAGCAGCTCTCCTTCTTATCAACACTGGAGAAAAACAAAGCCTCCCCATTTCTAAAGGCTACAGTTGATATTTCATTTCTGTTTTATTTTAGCCACACATTTATGACATGTCGCAGAATTGCAGTTTTAATGTAATTGGTTTGTGTGTGTTTGTAGTTTCAGCTCCAGATGTTTGACATCATCTGCAGCACGTCCTGGGCCAACAGAGATAAGTGCTGTGAACTTCCAGCTTTGGTATGAACTATGTATTCCTCCCTTTATGTAAGGAGATTATCACATTCAATAACTGCCACTAAGACTGTTGTGAATTTAACTTTTCTGCTGGAGGGTCCATCACCCACTTGTCTTGACAGAGCTTGATTTTTTTGTTTACGGTTGTTTTTAATTGCTAAAAAATACCTTGAAAAACATTCTTACTGTGGACAGGTTCATCTTTCCATAGATTTGACTTAATTTGGCCTAATAGCATCACATGCTTGTCTCCATGGAGATAGATAAGTTTAATGGCATTGCAAGTTTATCTGTTGAGCAATTTATACCCAAAGTAATTCAAAGTGCTTTACCTAACAGGAAAAGATGCATTAAAATCACAAACAGATAATTCATCTTATTCCGGAAATTGCCGCCATCTTGTTTCCGTTGTGTTAGTTTACATGGAGCAGACGAGCTCAACAGAAAATAAGTTCTACACGGACTAAAAAGCCGTTTTCAGACTGACCAGGAAATCGGTGCGTTGTTGACTTGTTGCTCGTGTTCATTAAACATTTTACACAAATCAACCTACTTTATGTAACATTTTAGCGGCAAGACTATTCCCTCGTTCATCATTAGCTTTAACGGAGTTCTCGTCAAACGGAAGTGCGTTTACAACAAAAGTGCGTATCTGTGGCAAAAAACGGCAAAAGTGGGTGGGGCAGAATAAGGTGAATAGGAAAATGTACTTTAAAAGAGAAGAGTGCGGATGAAATCCCTTCAGTCATAATGCACAGCTAAACAGAACTGCCATACTGTGGATGATTTTAGTCAAAGGAATAAATCTCCATGAAGATAAGCAGGTGGCAGACCCCAGAAAAGTTACATAGCACACCTTTTAAGCACTGTGAATGTTAAGGAGTAAGCTTAACTTTATTAAACTTTATTACTATCTTTTTGCTGATTCAAGTGTTGAACCAAATGGATTCACAACACATACACTTTTGTTTATCCAGCATCTTGTGTGTCTTTCCAGAGAGTTGAAGAGCAGTGCCCTGCGATGCCTCATGCCTGCACCTGCTCTCAGGACAGTAAAGGACCCCCAGGGCCCATTGGACCACCTGTAAGTATCCTCTCTTGGCTCATTTTGTGATGGCATTTATATAGCTTTAAATGTTACTCCCAAGTACAATACTATTGAATATTCATAACGTGCCACTTTATGTCTATAGAATAGTATTTAGCAGTTTGTCTTGAAATCTTTACTCTTGACAATTGTAGAGGTCAGACTTTACTTTATTTCACAGTAAAATGGTAGGGGAATGGCAGATGTAATTGGCAGCCCGAATCCATATTTCACCAAGACAATACTAACCTGGTAGTTTACAGTCTCATACTAGGTTATGGAGATTAATTACTATGAAAAACAGTAGAAATACAGTAGAATGTCCTGTCCTTTCCCATAATTATGTAATTATCATAATTACTCTTGGAGTTACCATGCTGTTTATGCTAACTTACAATATACAATATGGTCAAATTATATTTAAATGTTGTAGAAAAATAATTCCAAACAAGAGATCTTGAGGAAATGAGCTGTCCGGAAGAATGATAACCTTCATAGATATAAACATAATGGGTTATAGATATATTGAAGGGCACATTAGCTGTGTGCCCAGGCTCCAGTGACGCTATTATAGCAGAGGCTCGTGCCGGTGCAGCTACAGATGAGAAACAGCCATATTCTTGTCACGCAGCAGGTAAAAGCTGATAGAGGCTGACAGAAGAAACCAAGTAAATGAGCTCATTTACTCACTGAGACTTGTGTCAGTTTTCTCTGTTCTGTTTCTCACTATCTCTCACTTTTCCATTTGGGTTTTCTCTCTGCCCTCTTCATTTATAAGCTTTCTCTGTCTGCCTCCTCATTGTTGTTGTCTAGAGCGAGATAGGGGTGTGGATCAACAAAAGTGCTGTTGAAAAAGTAATTATACTGCAGTTTTATATATAATTGGTACAAATTGTATCCCTGTTTTTGTTCCAGTTTGTTTCTGCACTTTCAAATTGTATCACTTTTTTCAATAATAGTAAAATTATAGAATAAATATCTGTGCAAACTAGGGCTGCAACTAACAATTATTTTGGTAATCGTTTAGTCCAGCAATCATGCTTTCAATTTATCGATTAGTTGTTTAAAGGACACATAGTCTGCTTCAGTGACCTTTTGGAGCTTTTAACCATGTTCTAACAATGTTCCGTCATCAAAAACATACCTGAAGTTGCATTCAGTTCATTAATCCTTCATTATCCTACCCTCTCCGAGTGCCAAAAGCACTTCCTGCTGAGCTCCCTTGATCCAGGACATATTTTCAGGTTTCATACGTCACTTATCCGAGAAGCTTCTGCTGTTTAAGTCCTTAAATCATCACCAGACTTGTTCTGAGTCTCCTGCTAACTCGCATCATATTGTCTGTTGAGCGCTAACTTCAATAAATTGTGTAAGCGCTAGGCACCATCTAGTGGCTGGATGAACTCAGTAAGTGTCATTTCACACAGGCTGATAAATCCTGTTATTTAATCAATAATAAAGAGCATGTTTAAAGGCTAATAAAAATATGAAAAATGCATCATATTTTTCTTTAAAAATGTTTTACCATATTTTACACAGATAAAGCTGAAGTGAGGGCTTTTGATTACATCCTAGTGGGGTATATTTATAGAAGTATTTTAATAAAAAACACACAGTTTACATTCCTGTATCATTTTTGTGTGATCCCTGCTTTTTTTTTGAATAATAAAACTTTCAGCTCGTTGAATGTTTTGGAGTCTGTGTACGGTATATTCCAGTTAACAATTATTCAATGTTTTAATTAGTTGGCAACTATTCCTATAATCAGTTAACCTTTTGCACCCCTAATGCAAACGTTGGCCGTATGTACGTACAAGGACATGAAAACAGCTCTTTTACACAGAATCCATGAAGCTCTAATTTGTAAAGTGCAGGTTATGATGACAATGCAGTGTGCTGTTTTTGGATTTTGCTTTAGTGTTGTTGACTTGTTCAAATGAAAAGACTAATCCTGCTGAATTGCAATCTCTGGTGCCACTCAATAGAGAGCATCAGTCTGTGACATTAAGGAAAACAAGACATGCTCTGCCCACTATTGACTTTTCTTAAACCGAAATGCATCTATACTGCAGATCTATTTGAGGCTCTCGAGACAACTTCTCAAGTAGCGCCCCTTTTGGACAGTCAATTCTACCACCAATAATCACTGTTCATTTGGCCACACACACTGTTTTTTATGCATTGTTGTATCTGAAAGGGATTATGTGTAAAGGTAATCATTCAGATGTATTGGTGAAGGAAAAACAATTCTTCTTGTAAAAAGGTAAAATCTCTCTACATATTATTAGGTCTGACTTATTGCTTCTTTTGTGATCACTTCCTATTTGTTTCTTCTCACATTTTCCCATGTTTTGAGCTTTATTCTCATCCCCTGAAGCTAAATATGGTAATGCGGAGACCACTGTTACGTTCAGGGACTTCTATATACAAAAAACACAAGAGCCCATCACAAATGGACCAATTATTAACAGATGTGAAGGACTTTTTCTTGTTTAAATTTTGAAGGGCTCAGTCAGTTTTCAGCTGCTGTTACTGAACAATATATTGTAAGTCACAGTGTGTTGAGCTCAAAATAGTTACCAGATGAATACTTTCATGTTTGGATAACCACTGGGATAAATATTCAATTTACTATATAAGATTTGTTTGTACAGATAAGTTCAAGTTCACATTTTAAACACATCCAGGGTAGGGTTCTCAAAAGTATATAAAAAAAATCAAATAATAATCTATTCTAAAACAGCTATCGAAACGAGATACTCTTTTAAGCAAGTGTTAATACAAGGAAAGATCACATAAATAGGAGCAAATTTTATCTTAACAGTTGATCTTGAGCTTTACGATATGGTAGTTTAGTTTATGGTCTAAAAAAAGAGCATTTTAAAGAATGTTCATCCATTCATTCATTAATTTTCTTCCGCTCGTTTCCGTTAGGGGTCATGGGTGACTGGAGCCTTAAAATGATCATTGTAGTATCAAAATGGGTATGGAATATCGAGCACATTCCTTTGAAATTGAGTGTGAAATTTTAGTATTAAGACAATGAAATATAGACTGCTAAACTAAGACAGGAATCTCAGCCATACTAGAGCATTTTGTTGAGGTCTAAACTAAAGGGTTAGGAGTCTTAAAAAAATAAAAAATTGAATTAGTCAAGATATTTTGTAGAAATTGCTGCCTTTGCTAATTTCAACCATTCAAGTTGCAATTTCGAGTATATGGGATACATCTTGCAGTCCGTGTTGGCATCTTATCTTATGTTTATTCAAAGTCATTTATACCAAGATCTGGGAACTGGTACTGTCATCTTTCACATTTTTGTGTTAACAATGTGGGTGTTGGTGTATTTTTCAGGGTGGTCCTGGCATTAGGGGAGCAAGAGGAGACAGAGGAGAGCCAGGAGTGACGGTAAGTTCACACTGTTTTGATCCACTCGCTTCACAAAATATCCCTTCTGCACGTCTATTGTCCATAAGTCACAACAAAACAGATTTCAGTTTCCCCCCCGAGCCCTTTCATCTGCGGCCCACTCGCTCTGCACCATCTTTCATATCAACAATAGAGTAGCCCTAAGCCAAAGGAAATGGACAATATCCAAGCTCCCGATGCCTATAGTTGGTTTCTTTTTCTTGGCCCAAAGGAAACAGTATATGGCTGAGTGATATCACAATAAAAACAAAACTGTAGCCTGATTCCCGTGATAGTATGCCATGTTGGTACAACTCAATGCTCAAACACTCTTTCCCCTGCCCACGCTCCTGTTGGTCAGCCTGTTCTGAGTGAGTGATAAGTGGATTTAACCAATCACAGACAGATTTCAGGGGGTCCCCAGAGCTTTTCCTGGTAAGGGGGTCAAGTCATCAAAGTAACAATTCATTTGCCTGTGATCCAGAATACACACTTATTCAATTCTTTACAGAGAGTGAGTCGCTCCGCCCACAAGCATCAAGTCAATTATAAAACGCAATACTGTGCAATCAGATACGTTTATTTCTGTGACACGTGTGGAACGAAAGAGTTCATTGGTCATCTATGTTTTGGCACAAAATCAAACTTCTCTCACCTCAAATTAAGTTTTTGCTTCACTCTTGGATTCTGCTGAAATTTGCAATGTTTTTCCATCCCTGTCTCCCTGTCAATCACGCCCATCTGAACTCGCAGAGATTATGGAGTGACCAGACATTGATCTGTATGGACGTACAGAGAGATATAATTCTGGATTTTTCAGGCAAACAATTCATGCAAATTTAGTATTAAATGTCCCAAAAAATGATGGGAAAATTGGGTATTGGAACTTGAACACCGCAATTATAGTGTATTTGTCTGAAATAAATGCTTGTTAGTTATCATTTCTATCAAAAATTCCCTTTTATTTTTTCAATTTTCTACCGCTTGTCCCAGTGACTTTGGGCCTTAAAAATATATATATTTTTAAAGGTCATTTTATAATGTTTTTTTTTCGGGAATGCACTTTTGGACTGGTGGGGCCCGGCAAGTCTCCAGTTCATGCAGGGGGCTTCAGGGAAAAGAAGGTTTGGAACCACTGACCTATAGGCTGTTGTTACTGAAATATTTGTTATAGGACAATTAAAGTCAAACAACGGTCCACAGTAAGCAAAACTACCTTCTGGTTTTGAGAAAATGACAATATATGCAGAGCTGTCACTCAAAGTGAAGTTATTTATTTCAGCCACATCTGTCATTTGAGTGACAGTGTGTTCAGTACAAAACATATAGTTGCCCAACCACAAGTAAAAACAGCTTACTTCTGAAATATTTGACAATGAAGTAGCAAATGTACAATAAGGAACATGTGTGTTTTATTGGAAGGACATAATATTGTTAGGTTTTGTGGATAGATTTGATTTTCAGTGTTGCTGGCACACAAGAGTGACACGTCTATATGAATTCATGCTGTATTTTAGTGGTGTGAGCTCAGCAGCATTTGAAGCACTTCACTCTTGCCAACTCTGAGAATAGTTGGATTAGCCCCAACCATAGGATAAGCTACCACATCAATTCAACCTTATTTGAGACTATTACTTATTTGAACCAGCACATTAATACAGGAAGACTCTTTTGTTCATCCAGCCTAGTCATCATGGGTGATTTTTCCTCCTATATCTTTGTGGGAGGTTTTGTATATTTTCATTCCTGCTTTGATAGTGTTCTGTTCACACTGTTTCGATTGTTTTTACAGATAATCCTTGCCTCGAAGCCAGTAATTGCACGGATTGACAGTAAAGCAATAAACATTGAGTCAAATAAGGATTCTTTTGGCTACTTCTGCTGCTGAGCGAACAATATACAAAGGCTTAGTTCAGGAGCAGAGCAGGTTTACAGTGGATGAAATAATGCGCTAAACCAGCACAAACTGATAATGGACAGATGGAGACGTGTTTCTGGAGTCAATTATCAAAGCTGTTTGTTTTAGCAAAGACCACTAGTGTACTACATGTTGTGGTGATTGTAATCTGGGTTTGTCACAGCAGTGTGTGGGAGAGCTGCTGTTGAGAAGAACGACTCCATTCAGTTTCATGTAGTTACCAGTGTGCAGTGTTTCTCCTACATCAGTCTGTCAACAAGCTGGACAGTGGAACAGCAAACAATACAAATCTGTGTCTTAAATAATTATTAACAGCTTTGTGACCATTCAAGTAATTATACTGTTCAAATAAGACTTTTTAACAATTAAACAGAGGCAATAATTGACGTTTTACCTCTACAAATGTTATGAGCTAAATTATTCAAAAGAGGATCATTAGTGCTCTGTGTTCAAATAGAAATTAATTGGTTAAACACTGAATATATACGCCATTTCGTATGTTTTTGAAAGTAAAAGCTTTTGTCGTATCTGTTGTTTATACACTGCGTGCTCTTCCAGGGACCACAGGGGCCTGTTGGAGAGAGTGGACCCCCAGGACCCTCTGGACCCCCTGGACCTCAAGGACCCAGTGGACTGTCTATTCAGGGCCCTCCGGTAAGATAAGACCATCAACTAGCAGAGATTCAAGTTGAAGTTTTAATGATTGATTACCTTTGTTTTCAGTGTGTCCAAAAACTAAACAACTATAAGTGATAATGTCGATGTAATGTCTGCTATTTGGGTGTTATTTACTGATCACAACGCTCCTCTTTGTTCAGAATCACTCCATTATATGTGTTTTTGTTGTTCAATTCAATTTATTTAATTAATCACAACAGCAGGTGCTTCTAAGAGCAGAAATGTAAAAATCAATAAATGAAACTGTCATTGGTAAATAATAGAGAAATAGATTAACCAACATTCACATTAATTAAGCAAATGGATAACTGTCCCAGAGCATACCCTGTTCTTGATCCTCCCAAAGAAAAACTAAATATTATGTTAATAGTATGTTTGATTGTTCCCCATGTCCTATTTAACTAATTGTCCCTGTTGGGATTAATAGTGTTGTCTGAATCCAAATCAAAGGATTAATAATGTTCATTTTATATTCCAGGGGCCCGTTGGTCAGAAAGGAGACGTTGGTGAGGTTGGACCGGCCGGATCAATGGTGAGAGCCACTGTAGTGTTTTTAAGTTTGTTCTCAGGTGAAGTTCACAGTTAAAGTTGGCGCAGATTCCCTGTTTTATTTTCAGCACACATCCAGAGCAGTGTAATGCAATCATCAAAATGTGTGTGTGGTCATCACTTGTGCCTTTGTTATTGGGCAGTGGACCAATTAGAGGTACTGCTGAATTAATTTAATAGTTTGCTTCAGGGAGCTCTGGTCATCATCATCTGTAAATGTGACTGTGTCCCAGAGCGAGTTTGTCTTTCATTTGTCATTGAGTTTTGCTTCCACTGAATAATTAATGCAAAATCTTGTTGGTTAATTTTCGCTATGTCTTGACTGATTTACATACAACTAAATCACAAATTAATACATTTCTAGTCTACGTGTCACATATTATTGAATTAGAAACTAAACTGTAAAAGCGGCATGTTTTAAAATGCTCTTTTGGCTCGTACACAGTGTGTCCCAGCAGATCGCAGTGCGGTATCTGCCTATGCTGCAGCGATAGTGCAGCTATGTCCAGCAAATACCAGGGTTTTTATCAGGTTTATGAGCTACAAGAAAAACAGAAATGCCACCTTTATAATCTCTACGCTGGGAGATATCATCTTTAGGAGCCACTATGGGATTTCATAAGTGGCTTGTGTATATCTCTGCGGCCATTTTAGCGTTTATTGTATTTGGCAGATAGATATAAACTATAGGTAATGCATTTTACAGTAAAACACGAGGACTTAAAACTCCAACAGATTAGTTTTGTGCTATAACAACAATCATGCAATAATCTTATGTAGCACTTTTTCAGACGCTCAAAGTTGCTTTTCAGTTTTGTGCATTATTTAATTGACTCCATACTCTGCGGTTGTGAGCCGTGACTGTAGCCATAGCCGCCCTGGGGTCGACTGACGGAAACGAGCCACTGGTCCCTTTTACGACCACCAATCACTCAGGGCTGTTGTCGACTAAAGAAATTCTTGGACATGCCCTGTGCATCATTTAATTAACGAAAAGGGGTGCACTGGCAAAAGCTTGCAAAAATAACTGTACAGAGAAGTAAAAAGGCAGATTAAACTCAACCTCCCAGAACTCCAGCTAACTCCCTCCAAGCTTTTTTTCTTTCTGCTGTTGTGCAGAGAAATCCTGAGAAATCTTGACTAATAATAAATGTGGTCAACTAAGGCTCCATTGACCGATTAATCAACTAAACAACTATCATCTAACTCACACAAACACACACTTGCTACATTCATACTCAGACATGAGTGTGAAGTGTCTTGACGTACAGGTCTGAGCTGGATTAGAACCATCAACCTTTGTCACTACTTATTAATCTACTATTAAACTGATTTAATTCTATTTTATTAGTCTTAAAGATTTGCTTTCATATTTATTCTACTGTTACTGCACAAATCAAATGTGTCACAAAGTTTGACCATTCCTTTCTTTCATTTCGGATTGTTTTACTTTTGATTTTGATTTTTTGAAATGGTTTTGATTAGGGACGTGCAATAAATCTAATTTTAATCAAGGTCGAGATTCAGCCATTTCTATTCGTCAGTGACATACTTTGGTCTTTTAATGGAGAGGTCCACCAGCCAAATTTTAAAAGTATATGCTGTTTATGTTTAGGAAATTTAGATTGATGGTTGTTAAAAAAAACAAAACATAAAACCAAATCAAGAAATGTGATTGATCAAAATGAGAAAAAAACAAGATTTGTTTTTTTATTTTTCATGTTCTTTTGCCTAGTTATGATTATTAAGTCTTCTAAACCTTCTAAACCTTCTTGGAGAATAAAAACGTGCATTCCCACAGAAAATACCACATGACTGAACCAGCCCACGGCAAACTGCCACAGCGCCATTGCAGGACTATCTGGTTCGTTCGTGGTGCATGGCCCTATTAATAAAAGCTGGCGGAGCTGCCCTACGCAGCTCTGTGTTACTGAGTAATAATGTGTTTTGTCAGATAGAGGAATATGAATGGCTGCCTGTGTGTGTTTTCAATAGGGGCTCGTAGGGAGAATATTGTGGCTTCCAGGGTCCTGTTGTAATATATGGCGGACCACAGAGAATATCACTGCTCTAAAACATCAATTACTCCTCGCTCTCCCTGCCGCTCTGTCCCGCTCTCTCCCTCTCACTTTTCTCGTCTTCATCGCTGTAAATACAATGGGCCCTGGTGATCTGGGCTCTGGCGGCTCTGTTCAAATGTGATGTTGTGAATGCGGCGGTAATGAATACTGAAGCGCTTGTTTTACATCCGTCTTAATCCCAGCGGTTGTGTCAGTGCCAGTGTAATTATTTTTACTCAATCTAAAATGTATAGTTTTTTATAGACACAAAGACGATTCAAATATTGTTGAAGTGCAAATCTATGGGGTGAGATTTGTTTCATATTAATTTATTGACGCAAAAAGAAAGATTAATTCAAAATCCCAGATTTTTTCACAATCCCTGACTTGCATTTATGGATTTATGCACGCAAAATTAGATTTGCATATATATATTTGTGAATAAAACATATTTTTGTTTTGTGAATCTGTGTTTTTGCATTCGAGAATCTGATACTGAATTTGAGGATCACCTAAACTGTGCATTCTTCACCTTTGTGAATGTGGATATTTATGAGACAAATGTTACACATTTTGTAAAAAATATCTATGCAGAATTTTGATTCACGCAAAATCCGGATTTATTCAAAAAGTTAGACTTGCATGCAGAATTTTTTCACACAAATTCTCAATTGTAAAAATTAAGTTACATTTTATTTTGAAATCTGTAGTTTTGCATGTGAATGTGTGACTTTGCATTTGTGGATCGCTCACCACGTGCATTCATCCTCTGATCTCGCCGAGGATCTTTTTGACACAAACATTCCGCGTTTCTGCACTCTCTCAACTCATTCAGAAGACAGCGCTGTTCCTCTGGTAACCACTAGGGGCAGTGCTGACCAACTTTAACTGTATAGAAGGGCATTTCCGGATGTAGACGGACCCTTATTACCATAGAACTATAATAAAACCATTTAATACATCATTTAATTTAATACAATACGCTTCATTTAATACATCCATGCTTATTACCCAAAAAAATGGCGGAGAGAGACCAGAGTGAAGTCGCTACAGTCGTTACATAACATATGTTTATCGTTGTTCTAGCTAGCAGCATAGTATTTCAGCGTAGACATTTAAATAAGTAGACACGGCATTCACTGCTCATGCTATCGACCACTTAGCAACACGGCCTCATATATTTTCCCTATAGCCGTTAGCATTAGCTCACAAACACAAGTTATGAATAATCCATTTTGAATTTTATTTTAAATAAATAACGTGTACTGTTATGTGAGCTAAAGGCTTACTGACTTCAAGTTGAGAATTCTTTGTGCTTCTTGTGAGAATCTAGCGACCACAAACCATTCTCTTTTTTACATGTTACAGGTGAGGATAGCAGATAAATGCCATAAATATCATTAAATAACAAGTTTTATATACTTTAATAAGGGGATTGGCTTCATTCATTTGTATGTGACGGAACCGGGAAAGGCTAAAAAAAAACACCAACACTGCCCCTAGTGGTTACCAGAGGAACAGCGCTGTCTTCTGAATGAGTTGAGAGAGTGCAGAAACGCGGAATGTTTGTGTCAAAAAGATCCTCGGCGAGATCAGAGGATGAATGCACGTGGTGAGCGATCCACAAATGCAAAGTCACACATTCACATGCAAAACTACAGATTTCAAAATAAAATGTAACTTAATTTTTACAATTGAGAATTTGTGTGAAAAAATTCTGCATGCAAGTCTAACTTTTTGAATAAATCCGGATTTTGCGTGAATCCAAAATTCTGCATAGATATTTTTTACAAAATGTGTAACATTTGTCTCATAAATATCCACATTCACAAAGGTGAAGAATGCACAATTTAGGTGATCCTCAAATTCAGTATCAGATTCTCGAATGCAAAAACACAGATTCACAAAACAAAAATATGTTTTATTCACAAATATATATATGCAAATCTAATTTTGCGTGCATAAATCCATAAATGCAAGTCAGGGATTGTGAAAAAATCTGAGATTTTGAATTAATCTTTCTTTTTGCGTCAATAAATTAATATGAAACAAATCTCACCCCATACAAATCTGGTTCAGTCACAGCAAACACTTTTCTTGATTTGAAAATTAAAGGTGCACTATGATGTAACTTTTCTGTTGGAGGATCCGCCATGTGCTTGTCTTCATGGGGATGTTATTGCTTTGTCTAGAATGTTCCACAGCCGCATTAAACGCATCTATCACCATGGAGACAGGCCTTTGACGCCACAGGTCAGATCTGTGCAGAGGCGACTCCACTCACTCAAACAATTCATGTTTTTCAAGGGTCTTTTCGGCAATAAATGCAAAATAGATAAGTTTAATGGACCATTCTTGGCAAAGCAGTGGCATGTGTATGGAGACAAGCCAACAGGCCAAGTTACAGGTCAGATTTGTGGAGAGGCGACTCTGCTCACACACAAAAAAAATGCATGTTAGCTCAATAAAAATAGTAATTGAATGAATGCAATAAGTTAGATGGATAATTCCTGGCAAGCAATAACATCTCCATGGACACAAACAGCCAGCAAACATTCCTCCACAAGAGTTACATACAGCCCCTTTAATATAGTTAATTTTTTTAGTAAACAAAAAACGTTGCCTTCAACATATTTACCAAATTTTGCATTGCGTGGTAAAATAATGTGGGTCCATATATTGCTGGGGAGATCTTGTGCACCAAAGCCACGACTTCAGCATGTTGTTAATCATACAGCCCGTCTACTACAACCCGGTCTGATAATTTGTGAACCTTTAACAGCTTTCTCTGCCATGTTTTATGAGCTAATCACTAGTTTTCAAGTGTGGGCATAAATTACCATAGCACTTAAACCATGTATTTTAGATTCAATGAGAGCCTTTATCTCTGAGTGGTGAAAGAAAAGAATTAGGGTTCACATTTTGCTACACTTGTATTACATTTACTCTTATGTGCGCAATGATGTAAAAAAACAAAAAACCAAGCGGATATCAAGCCATTAATAATAATATTTTTACAGCTATAAAGTCCTCTGTTGTTGTTTTACACCTGCTTTTGTGTTTGTAGGGCGTCCCTGGAGGTCCTGGAACACCTGGACGAGATGGTCCCCCAGGTCCAAGAGTAAGACAAATCAATGAATAATAACTTGCTAAACATAACTGGTATTTTGTTCTCTGCTTCTAATGCGAGTACTAACAACATAATGCTATAGGTGGGAGATATATTGAAACATTTATAATATCAAAATTGTTGTTTTGAAGATATGCAAAATTAGAATATCTACAATATTGTCTGTAATTAAAACTATTAAAAATAACCTCAAAAAGAGATAGAAATGTCTAGTGTAATCTTGCAATCAAGGGTGTAAATTGATATTTCTGCTCTTTAGTGGTAAAATTTATGGTAATTCATGTTTTGTGCATTATTTGAACCTAACCTTAGACATTGACTGGCACATTTTAGCGCATTCCCGATGCATTATTAAAATATACTATACAATATTGTTATTTAGATAAGTTCTGTCCCGCTTTTGGTTTTCCCACACATTTAGAGAAAGCAACGTAAAAACAGTCTCCTTTCCCTTTCTCCATCTGTTTTATAAAAGAAAATTACAGTTGGCTTGAAAAAGATTTAAAAGGTATTAAATTCAAATCTGTCTGGCTAATAAGAACATTACAATTGTTTTAAAAGATTAAATGTCTCATATAACTATGCCTGTACCCCACCATATTGCTCACCTTCTTCTCATGTTTCTTCTGTGTGTTCAAATATAGTTCCCCTTTTTATTCTTCCAAGCCACTTTGAAACATAACCCAATTAGACTTGATTCATGAAGACGTTTGGAACAGATGGTAATAGTAGAAGCTGTTTGTAAATATATTTTATAATGCCCAACTGTGCAGTAAATACCAAATCAGACTCGGAGAAACAGCCTGAGCCGTGTGTGTGTGCGTGTGTGTGCGTGTGTGTGTGTGTGTGTGCGTGTGTGCGTGTGTGTCCGTGCGCGCGCGTATGTGCGTGCGTGCGTGTGTATGCGTGTTGGAGGGGTGATACACAATAGTGGGATGGCCTGGTCCATGATGATGAAGTGAAAAAATTCATCTGCTGTCCAGCTGGAACAGGTGTCCTCACACTCATCTGCTTGTTTTCTCAACATCCTCACGTCATATTTCAAGGTAGCTACACTATTACACCAACTATAAGATAACGCTAATGCCATACAGTGATACATAGTGTAGCTATGTACCACTGTATGGCATTAGAGTTATCTGTCTCTGTGGAAACAAGCATGCGTCAATGTTAGGCTTATAGCTCAGTTCACGGGTCTCATTTATAAAACATTCGTATTAAAATTGTATGTACAAACAAAACATAAACTTTTCCTCGTCTCTGAGTACAGATCAAACTCTTATCTCTGAAAACCTTGATGTATAACATTCAAAGTTTTGTACAGGACCATTCTTTTCGACATGAAGTTTTCTTTTTATAGATCACAAACTTAACATGTAACATTCACACTCTTTATAAATAAGACCCTATATCTTTAGAAGGTTTTACTGAGCAATAACAGCACCTGTAATTGAATAAATTTAATTAGATGGAACATTCCAGACAAATAACATCAAGTAGGTGGCTGAACCCGCATCAAAAAAGTTACATAGTGCAATTTAAGATTAACTTTGGGTTTGGAATGAGTAACATATTTTGTCCTGTTGCTGTTGAGATCCAATCTATGGCATCCAATTTTCTTCCCATTTTGGTTTCAGTTCATGTAATATAAGGTGGAGAAAAGAGGATGCAGTGAATTGTGAAGAGAATAATTTGGCTAGAAGTTACCAACACAACTGCTGCCTCTCTGCCATCATTTTTGATTTGATGGTCATTATTTAGTGTAATGCAGCCAACTAAACTACAATTAGAGACATAAAGGAGCTCTGATTATTCATTCAAAGTGCTGGAGCCACTTTTTGACTATCATTTAGTTACAGTTGAATATCGGCTTTCTGGACAGACAAAGCCCTTCCTTTCTCACAGATGAGCTAAATCGTCCCTGGAGGGTATTATTATGGTACTAATCTGACAAATACTGACCGTTTATCCAAATCAGGGTTTATAGGCCATTCTGTACTTGCATTTGAAGAGCTATTAATTACGCATTGGTTGTCACTATATAATACCATACGATTTATTATGGAAAAAAACAACTGTAAAATATTTTGGATGTTTCTAAGATGTCTCTTCCTAAATATGTCTCAAATAACTGCACATGTGACTTGAATCATGTATGTATTAAGTAGCATTAAATGGAGCTTGCATAAACCCTGTGGCATATGGTAAATAGTTCACTTTTATCTTGTCGCTACAACAAAGCATTAGTACTAATCATATATGACCTTCATGAAAAAAGAAGTGACTCATTACTGTGCTGACGCTTTCATAATAAAAAGAAGTGACTCATTACTGTGCTGACGCTTTCATAATGTTGCAATGATTACTTAATTTGTTATAGAACAGTGATTCCCAAAGTGGAGTCCATGGCCCCTGGCACTGCAGGGGGACCCCCAAAGCTTGTCCACACAACAAGCATTAAAGAAAATTGGACTTGAAAACCACTTCACATACTATATATATAATTCCCTGCTCACCCTCCGCGGGTGGTCACATCCATCTCTGAGCTCGGGTCCTCTACCAGAGGCCAGGGAGCTTGAGGGTTCGGCGCAGTATCTTAGCTGTTCCTAGCACTGCGCTCTTCTGGACTGAGATGTCTGATGTTCCTCCAGGGATCTGTTGTAACCACTCCTCCAGTTTGGGGGTCACTGCCCCAAGTGCTCCGATCACCACGGGCACCACCTTGGCCTTCACCTTCCAGGCCTTCTCCAGCTCTTCTCTGAGAGAATATATATACATATATATATGTATATATATATATATATATATATATATATATATATATATATATATTCAATAGTGGTGGGCATAGATTAATTTTTTTAATCTAGATTAATCTCACTGTAATCTTGGAATTAATCTATATTAATCTAGATTAAAATGGCTCATTTGACTAAGACATTCAGAATATGTGTGCTAACCAAATAATGACTAAAAGTAAGTCTTTGAGAACAGGTTTCTCAAGCCAGGTGGCGATTATTAGACCAGGGGCTCATCACATCAGTGCTTGGGTCTCGGCATTAGCTCAGGGATGCTTATGCTTAGGTGGTACTTGAGACTGGAAGAACTCCTACAGTAAACTAATTCCGCATTGCACAAGGTGCAAACAACCTTAGTCTTGTCGAGATTTCCATTGGGAAGCTTCTTAAAAATAAATTTTCTAGTCAGTGTTTCTCTGTGAGCTGCACTGTCCTCCTCCTCTCTCTGATCACAGCCCCTCAGCTATAATTTGGTTTAGGTAGAATTAATAAAAAAAAAAAAAAGGATATCATCATTAAGTTGTGTTCAAATCAGAGTCATGGTGTTTTTTCCCTCCAAAGCTTTCAGTTTTCTGATGCATTTTAATATAAAGATTGACTCTTATCCAGCAACACTTCTGTGCAATATTCATTTAATTCTGTATTAATTTGATTCTGTGCTTAAATTTCCCCTGGAAGCCTCTGGACAAAGTAACCTGTGTGTCATATTTAGATCATAAGCCCATGTTTCAAATAGGCCTAATGATAATTTACAGTTAATTCTTGAAGGATGTCATTGATTAGACTTTACTGTTGCTCTGACACAACAAGACAGTCTTCAAAGCCTAAATAAACTTTCCGTCAGTGACCATTCATTTTCATTCTTCCAGTTTTCACTTGGCATTATTCTATGCATAAAGCACCTAACGCCTCGTTACGCACGCGGCTAATTTGTCTGTGTCTGTGCCGCGCTGCTCACGGCGCTCACGCCGCTGCCGCGTAAAGACGCGTAATGACGCGCGGAGACAAGTCAGATCCAAAATGAATGAACTCAAATCAAGTTTGTCATCGTGAGTTCTGAGAGTTCAGGGTTGGACTGATTAAATCTCCAAAGGTGCACAGTCTGACCCTGGATTAAGTTTGTGTAATGTGATGGTTTGACTCCAGAGGCAATGATTTTAGTGGGACTACTTTTCCGTGCGTAAGGTGGAGGAGCTCTCTCTACCACCAAATGTTTTAGGGTCCGCAGTAACGGGCCGGAATACGTTACTTTCAGTCCTGATGGGGAGCGCAAATCTTCGCGGTAATTTGCGCTATTCTAGACGCAATAGTTCGTCAGCTGTTTGTTCTCAAAACTACGAAAAATACGAGGCGGGTTGGTCCAGAAGAAAGACTAGTTAAAAGCGTATGGGATGTAGAACTTTAGTTCCTTTGATTTGGCGCTATGTGCTGTTTATGATCAGGTGTGTTCAGGTGCACGTCACTGTGTGTAGCTCGCGTCTCTCGCTTTCTTTCTCTCTCGTTTTCTCTCGTGCGAGACAAAGATTTTCTCTGCGCGATGCCCCTGGGAGCTGTGCGCAATTACGCACGCGCGCAGTTTAGAGGGAACAGTGCTCCCAACCCAACTTTGATTAACGGCGATATTTTTTTTATCGCCCGATAAGAGTCTCACGTTAACGCAGCACGTTAACGCCGTTACCGGCCCACCACTAATATTCAATCATTCATTCATTCATTTTCTACCGCTTATTCCCGTTAGGGGTCGCGGGTGACTGGAGCCTATCCCAGTGACTTTGGGCCTTAGGCGGGGTACACCCTGGACAGTGGCCAACTCGTCGCAGGGCTAACACAGAGAGACAGAGACAAGGACAAACAACCATTCACTCTCACATTCATTCATTAGGGACAATTTTAGAGTTATCAATTAACCTACACAGTCATGTCTTTGGACGGTGGGAGGAAGCCGGAGAACCCGAAGAGAACCCACGGTAACACGGGGAGGACATGCAGACTCCACCCAGAGAGATCGTGTGATGTTAGGGTGGAATTTGAGACCACGATGTTGGGGTGTATATATATATATATATTTTTTTTTTTAAGTTTAGAAGTTTAAAATAGCATTACAATTTCTTTTGAATATAGAGAAAATTATCATCAGGGGGCCGAGGGGTCATGGGGATGAAAAGGGGGCCGCGACGCGATGCTGCAGTGTTTGGGAATGTTATAGTAGAATGTTGACTGTAGACGAAGGGGATTAGCTTCTTTCTGTGCAGGGTCCAATATAGAGTACCGGTATATTGAGCTGCAGCCGATGTTCAATATTGAGATATTGAGACATATAGATAAATTAAGATAACTTAAGAGCCAATAGCAAAGCCCACACATACATTTTATTGTTCATTTATGGTAAAGTTTACAAATTAGCTTTTCACTTTTGTATGTATGTATCAGAGATGTAAAATAGTTGCATCACTGTGTAAACATAAAAACATACTTTTAGTTGAAATGCTCTTCTATTTTCTGTTCATAAAGACTGCTCTGAGAACAAATTGGGACAAACAGACACACAGAGACTGGGGCAGTTTAAATCAGCAAAATTTTCAATATCGGATCGATATGACATCTGAGGAAAAAACTATATTTGAACCGATATATCGCCCGTCCCTGTGAGCTTTTTCATTTGTCTTTCAGGGTCTTCCTGGTAATGTTGGACCTCAGGGCCGACTAGGACCTCCTGGACCTTCTGTAAGCACCTGTTTTATTTTAGTTTAGCTCAAGTTGTTTCTCGTGTCTGTCAGAAACAGAGAGAGACATTGCTTAATAACTTTAATATATGCAGATGTTTTGTTTCACTCATAGGGACCCCCAGGAGCCCCTGGAGCTCCAGGCCCAGGGGGGTCTTCTGGCTCACCTGGAGATCAAGGAAACCCGGTGAGTTTTGATCACTTTTGCATAATTTTAGGAAAAAGTATTAGTCGGCAATGACATAAAGAGGGCATAGACTCTCTGAAATCTATGCCTCTAGTTTTATTCTTCTCTATTGTCTATTTGTGTTTGTTTGATTGCAAGAAAGTTGGAAGGTTTGACTAAGAGCTCATCTGTGACATTAATGACATCCTTTATTTATCGCTCCACATTGCACTTCTCTCTAAAATGACAGAAAATAATAGATCCCAGACTTATAAATCCATGAGTTGCAAAGAAAATGCGTGAAAGACAATAGACGAGCAACAGATGACACTTTGATGATGAGGGCTATGTGGACATGTAAGCCTTTCTTGGGTCAGCTCTTGTCGTCCGGCAGAAAAGTTTGGCACAAAGACGGAGAGCTATAAATCACAGAGACAGACACAGATGTTCCAGTTTAGTTTGAGAAAATGCAACAATACAGGAAGTTATGGCTACTGAAATGATGATTCACAAGAGACACGTCCAACTGTTTCTCAATGTCAATCTGCACAAAGTAGTTAAATTGAGTAAAATATGTAGTATTTTTCTTGGTTTTAGTACATTTTGACTAGTCTAGATATAATATTTGCCAAGTCATAGTCCACTTATAATCAGAAAAGGTATGTCTTTCATCATTTCATTGAGAGAGAAATGAGACAAAATGTGCATCACACAAACAACTATTTTTCATGTCAAAATAACCTCAATCTTCTCAATTGAATTCTGGCTATTTTAACTGATTCAAGCTTTTTTTCAAGCGTGGCTACAATTATCACACTTTTTAATGCTTCAAATCCAACTACTGTATAATTAAAAACTCTTGATGCAGCAATTTGGAATAAAGTTAATGCTAATTTTAGTGGCCAAGTGATGTCTCCACACAAAACTAAGTGGAGCAGGGTGTTATTAAATATGGTTTGTGTTATCTTCCATCCTCACATGTGCTTTCATTGTAGTTTTATAAGATTTTCCCATGTTATTTTGTTAAGAAATAGACACTTTTGCATCTGGAAAGATTAATGAAACCAAAACAGAACGACAGAGGAGGGCCAGGCTTTAGACATTTACTGTGGAGAGACCTAGAAGTTGAAACTGGCGCAGACAGAGTTTCATCTCCAATGTAATATTCATGATAAGGTCGAGTGAGAAACACAACAGTCCCGGTGTTCCTCCTCAAACACACTTCCACTTGAGCACACAGACTTGTAGTGAATAGTCAAGGACATGTTCGCCCAAGATAAACAGCCGCTCATTCAAAAGCTGTGAACGCATCGGGTCGATATATTTTTCATATCAGCACTTGCATTTGTGCCATGGAAATATTTGTCTTTTATTTGCCTCCGTGTGTTGTACTCTGATATGCATTCATCGGTTTTATGTGCTTGGCAGGTTGGAGGCGTGCTATGGTCCGATATGCATCTAAGAGCTTTACGGCTGTGCAATATCAGAGTGCCAGGCGCAACGGTGTTTGTCAAGGCACACAAATTTCATTAGAGAGGCAAAGGTGTTGCATTATCTTCAAGTGAAATCAGATATAGGGCCATATTGTCCGTCTAAAACAATTCTTTCAGCCATTGTTGAGATGCAAGAGTATGGTATAGTGAGTAAGTGGTGAGATAAATAGACTCATGTTTGGTAACACATCAGTTTAGGGACCACATCTTACACATATTAAGGTAAGTGGTAATTGTTATGTTAATCAGTGGTCATTCAGGTGTTTGACATTATACCCAATAACACCCATATGATGCAAAAAAAAAAAAAAACACAAAACAAAACTGTGATTAAGAGTATTATAGTTGATGGCTAAATAGTTAAACTACTGAAATAGTTCACCTGTGATCTGAAAAGCCTGTGTAAATGTCTTAGATAATTATTTATTTCTGTGTTTTACATGAAGCTAGTCCTCTCACAGCAGTTGAGCATTTGTTTACATGTTGCTATGATGACGTCCACTACACTAGTGTGCCTTGGGAAAAAAATATCTAACTCAGTTTACTCAATATAAATTGAATAAACTGATTTTGTAGTGTCTTGAGCAAACTTCTGATCCCAGAAAAGAAAGCAAAAAAAAAAAACACCTTTGCCAATATCCAAGAATCGGATATAGAACAATATTTTCTATAAAATCAAGGCTAATTTAGACTGAATTGAGAAAATTGTAAACAAAACCAACCCTTTTCAATGTTTTCATTTAAAATCTTGGTGCTATTGCGATATAGTTTGTTTGTTGCAATATCGATTATTGCACTTGCCACTATTGCAATTCAATATTTTTGCAATATATAGCGCAGTGCTATTATACACCCAGCTTGTGAGTGTGTGTGTGTGTGTGTGTGTGCGTGGTTGAATCTTTTTAAACAAAAAAGTGGGCCTTGACTCAAAAAATGTTGAAGAACACTTGGCTATTAATGTGGTCCTTAAACTAAAGGGTCACAGATTTGTTTTTGTATATACACAAGACCATTGAATTGAATTGTCCTCTTTGTGCTGTATGTCCTAGGGTCCTGCTGGTACCAAAGGTGATAAGGGAGAAAGAGTAAGTCTTTGCACTCACACTCAGCTGCCCTGTTTTTGACAAATCAAGTTTTACTGTTCTGTTTTGCACTGGAAATAATGTTTCTGTGGCGGAAAAGGCTTTACAGCTCTGTTTTATAGGCGCTGCATCGCACTCAAGAGCACATTCAACACATTTCATGAACTTCATCTTTTTCTAACAGATCCAATACAGAGCCATGGTTTAGGTTCATGGTACAATATTTTGACTCTAATTTCGCTGTAAAAGATTATCTCTTATAGAAGCTGTGAATGTAAAATAAATGTACGAGCATTTAAACAGCATTTGACAGGATTTCATTCCTTCCTTCGTTCCTGTGGTAAATGTGTTATATACTTTTAGTGTCAGTTACTGAAAAAAAGAATACAAATTCAATAAAACATGTCATCAATACATACAATTTTTCGGACAATTTTAACATTCATTTAAGAAATAATTGTGTGTGTGTTTTTTTGTTTTTTTTGTTTTTTCAAATAGACGAGTTTTGGTCTTTTGTTGTTTGTTGTATAGTAGCTAAGTAACAGGAATTACCTCTACATCTGCTGCCCATATCCAACCAGAAAGTGACATTATAAACTTTTAGTATACGCTTCAATGTAATAATATTAACTATGTTTCAGTGAAATTGTTTGTCCAACCTGTCATACGCTTGACTTTAAATTGTGGAAAATGTTGGAGTGGGTTCATTTTAGGGCCTCATTCAATAATCTGTGCACCACAGGTCTGGTCGTTCTGTCCCTGTGGTTTTAAACGGGGAGTTAGTTTGCAGTGTGTGTAATTTTCTAAGAGCTGTGTTTTGTTTCAGGGTGATGTTCAGTCTCAAGCAGCCATCCGTGCCATCGCCCGACAAGTGTGTGAACAGCTCATCCAGAGTAAGTTTTATTCAAAAGTCTGAAAGCATGAGCCAGCTTCAGCTCACAGTTCTTAAGACTAGACTCAAAACCAGGTGGACCTCAAGTTGTGTGGTGCTCTGTGTCTGTTATTTATTTTATTAATTTATGGCAGTACACTGCAGGTAAATAGGAAAATGTATTTAATTATAAACATTTACGTTCATAAATGTAAGGGAAAAAATGTATGTATTTAAAAGTAAAAATGGCCAGAAAGATGAAGGAATAAAAGACACATTATAGCGCCGCCTGGAGGGCATCAAAGAGAACTCTGTTCACAGGATGCGCTCTGATGAGCCTATGGTTCGCTTAGCTTTCCCTGTCACTTGTAATTACATAGTAGGGCTGCAATGATAAAAATGAATTCACTGTAATAACTGATAATCCTAATCATAAACTGTATCCGTTTACATGGGGGCAGATGAGCTCAACAGAAAATAAGTTCTACATGCACTAAAAAGCTGTTTTCAGGCCGCCCAGGAAATCGGTGCATTGCTGACTTGTTGTGCAGTGTGTTTATTACAGGAGTGCGATCTGTGACAAAAAGAGGCAAAAGTGGGTGGGACGGAATAAGGTGAATACAGACTTTAAAACACATGTAAGAAGACCTTTTATGACAAAGACAGTGACGTTATTACATCAAAATGTCAAAAAAGAATAGATTACTGCTGATTTTCATATTTCATATTCATATAGTGTATGCAAAACTACTGTATATTGTTTCAGGTATTTCTAAATATGTATGTATATATAAATATAACTATATAAATCTTAAACCTTAACCTTCCAACATTGATTTATCTTTTGAAGCCAGAACTAAATCCTCTGCACTAGTCCATGTAATTTACCAGGACCACTTTTTGTTTCTTTGATTATGAATTGGTTTCAAAGTTTTAACTATGAAATTAAGTTCCTTTTTCATTTAATTTAAACTGTAGTGATAGAAAGCAAGGAGGCAAATGCCGGGTTAAAGGACAAATATTCTGCTGCAGTTACGTTTTTTTTAAGCTTTTAACCATGTTCTAACAATGTTCCGACATCAAAAGCATACCTGGGGTTGCATTTAACTTCATTCCCAACAATTTGAGGAATGTTGGTTTGAAAATCTCGATGATGATTATGATGATTTTTATTTATAGAGTGCTTTTCCACCTAACAGGCACTCAAAGCACTTAACAAACTGTTGAAACTACAGTTGCTGTTACAACATAACTTATACAATTACATTCATAGACAATAAACAATAGACAGACAACAGACACAACATACAGTTGTAACTACAGTTGTTGTCACAACAAATACACAATAAACAATAAACGGTAGACATACATAGCAGGTAGCTGTATTCTGTAAGTAATCCATAGAAAAGATGCAAGTAACTATTTTAGAAACGAAAAGGTGGAAAAGTTCAGACTGATGTTAATGATGTTAAAATGGCAGACGGGGGGTTGGGCTAGGAAGGCATCTAAGATGTCTTCTCCTCTCCGACCATCAAAAACACTCCCTGCTGAACTACCTTGAGTTCAGTGTTTTTGATGTTCTGAAAAAGCTGACATTTTTTTTTGATTTTTTACATCACTTATCTGAGAATCTTCTGATGTTTTAAGTCCTTAAAACATCACCAAACTTGTTTTGAGCATTTCGGTCGTCTATTCACGATCACTGCAACTGCTAGCCTGGTGATAGCCTGTCACAGATTCTCTTAAAGTAATAACATGACTAAGTTATGTATAGCGCTAGGCTCCACCTACTGACTACATACACTCAGTAAGTGCCAGGGCAGACAGCAGAGGAACTTGTTAATTTCGTGTTTGTTTTGTTTCAAAACATGAGACGACAAATTTAAGATTTTCAAGAGCACGTTTAAAGGCTAATAACAATATGAAAAATGCATAATATTTTTCTGTGTGAACCAAGCCGACATGTTCGGAGACTGAGGCAGATGTGAATGGGCGACAGTGCTGAGTGGTCTGGCAATCTGTACATGGGAATTTACTGGAACCCGTGTGTGAATGGGACTTCTGTCTCCATGGGAGAAAAAATGCATTGTGAGAAAACAGCTTTTTAATTTACAATGTCCCATAACCTATGGATGCAAATGGATTAAATTTAATGATGAAAAATCTTGGATAAAGGATAATGTTGTTGTTTTTTTTTTTCATGAAGGTTGAAGGTTATCTTTATTATCACCAAGGGCCAATTTGCTTGCAGCAGCAGGACATCCACACATGCAACTCTCAGAGTAAAAAACAGACAAAAAAAAACAAAGAACAATGCAATGTCACAATGACTGGTTCAGAATTCGAATGGCAGTAGGGATAGTTCCTGTATCTATTAGTTTTGGATTTGGCCACACTATATCTGCGGCCAGACGGAAGCAGCTTGTACTCAGCCCAAAGAGGTAGATTGAGTCTGAGGAGATCTGTTGGGCTCTTTTAAGGATCTGTGCTATGTAGATGTCCTGGAGGTCAGTAAATGTGACCCCTGCACATTTTTCCACATTTTTCCACACTGCATTAAAATTCCTGAGCTTGCCAAAAAAAGTACATGTGTAGGCCTTAATCAAAGAGTGTCCACCTGGGCCTCAAAAGTCAGCTTGTCATCAATGATGGTGCCCGGGTATTTATATTGTTGCACCACTTCAACTGGTTGCGAGTTAACGGAAACCGGAGGTAGGGAAGTAGGGGACTTCCTAAAATCAACCTGCATCTCTTTGGTTTTGGAGACATTAATTTTTAAGAAAGAGGATTCACACCAAGCATTCAAATCTGACACTACAGGACCAAAGTTGGTTTCCGAGTTGTGACACAGTGTTGTCTCCAAATTTTAGAACGTGCCGATTTATGTATAGGCTTTTGCACTCGTTTGTATACAATACAAAGGACACAACCCTGAGGCGAGCCAGTAGAATTTAAAATATGTGGCTGAATTAAATCAAAAGCAGATGTAAAATCAATAAACAGTAGACAACGATTGTAGGTTCTCCAGATATGTTACGTCATGTCATGTTTAAAAGTAGCGCTTCTGCGACCTATGGGCAAATTGGAGTGGGTCAAGCTTACTTGCAGCCTGGTTCAAAAGTTCAAAAATTCTGGACGAGTTTCTCAAAAATCCTCATCACCAAGGATGTGAGTGCCACGGGCCTAAAATCTTTGTTCGTTTTAGCAGTTTTACATTTCGGTAATGGAACAATGATTGATCCCTTCCATTTTGGGAACACTCTGAAGGGTGAGCTTTCTTGAAGATGTAACAAAAAATGTCCACTAGTTGCCCAGCACAGTTTTTAAGGATACGGCCGCTTATTCCATCCGAAATAAGAGAGCAAACTGAGCAAATTTTCATTTGTAGTGTCTCCCCTTAATTTGATTATTGCTGTTTGATGGTTTTGCTTTTATTGAATTTGACACATTTTTTTCTTTTTAGCACTAATAAGTTTGGGGCATGTATTTCTTTTGTTTTTTTTTATTTTCTGTCTCTGTGCACCACTTTGGAAACTGCTTGTTTATGAAATGTGCTCTATATATAAAGTGAATTTGACCTTTATGTCCTGTTCACTAATGTGCTTTGATCCGCCCATAGTTTAAATCTAATTAAATAACTATAATCTGCCACAGGCCACTTGTCCCGATATAACTCCATCCTGAACCAGATCCCCCAATCGTCGGTGTCGGTGCGCACGGTTCCCGGACCTCCAGGAGAACCAGGCAGAAGAGGATCCCCCGGACCACAGGGAGAGCAGGGTCCGACCGGCAGGCCTGGTTTCCCCGGTACTAACGGGCAGAACGGGCGACCGGGAGAGAGAGGTGAGGCAAGAGCAATGCAATTCACCCAAACAACTTCAAGTATCTGAGTAGATCTGTCACTATAATAATTAAGCCGCAGCAGTCTTTTTTTTTTTTTTTTTTTACAATGGGGTAGCTCAATGAAATGAAATAAGGACGTAGATATTTGATTAATTAAACATTTCTAACTGATTCGCTCTCACAAATTACTAGTATTCACATACATGGATTTTAGGCCACTAGCACAGCTTTAGAACAGCTTTTTCAGACAAAAAAGTAAAGCATAGCCAATCAGCTCCGTATCATAATGTGACTCACAGGGCTCTTTCCTACAAATTTGAAAAGATAAAATGTTAAATTATTAGATAAGAACAGCGTATACAGGTCTGATTTTTTTTTCCACAAAGTTCTGCTTTTACAGACACTTTCTGGGGTGGAAACAGAATTTACAAATTATGTGGAAAAAATGTTGGGTGCGTAAGCTTTAATCTTATACATTTAGCAAAAGGTTTACTGTAATTCTGCAGTTTTAGAGATGTTGAGTCAGCAGCATACAAAAGTTTCAATATTATCATTTATCGTGATATTTTCTGTAACAATATATGTGTCAATTATGTGACTGGCCTAAGTGGAGGAACTTTTTACTAACCAGACATCTTTCTAACTGTAGTGCAACAGTGAATTGATTTATTATAGATATCAATGCGCTATAATTGCTGTAATTATGTTTTTTGTTCTTCATATTCGTTGCAGCTTATGTGTTATTTAAGATATGGGCAAAAGTTATTACTCTAAAGATGATGAGGTTACATTATCACTGTCTTCTCTTAATCGCATTCAGTTCTGCAGCAGTACAACACACTTTAAAGTTGTTTTTCAAAGAGCAGAATAATTTATGACAATCTCAAACATAACATTTGTCTGTTCAGCTGGATATCCATCTTGTTTGCAGCTTGTTTGGCTCAGGCCTGCTCTGTGACCCTTTAGACAAACTCTGTTATATCTGAGCTCCCAGGAGGTCCGGTCCAGGCCAGAAGACAGTAAGCTCAATATCCATGAGCTCATTCAGCCTTCAGAGCAGCTTTATGAGGCCTCATCACGAAAACATGCAACCCACACACAGAAGTATTGAGCTGCAGAAGACGCGCACACAGAGGAAAGCAATGTCCAGAGAGTCCAGACCTTTGATTCTCTTCTGTAACATTCATAATCTGCTGCTTCTGCTCAACCACAAACCCGACACACACATTTATTAAATGTTTTATGGGCTGTGCTTAAACCACCGCCATGATCCTGAGCTGAATCTGTGGAGTTTTTTTAAGACTATTCAGAAATAAAACCTTCCTTGACAAGAAAACTGACAGTCTTCAGACGCTACTCGCCTCATTTTATTTTTAAATAACTTTTATGAAAATTTGATTTTGCTCATTGAACTTCATAAACTGTTGTTGTTTTATCCAAGAATCATTGTGGCTAGCTGTTAATACGTCATCCTCAAAAGAGGTCAAAACGATGCTAGTTTGTGGTTACCAACTACAGAAAATACTGCATGAGGTCATTCAGACCTGCACCATTAGTCACACTTTGGTTTATTACACATTTGATCACAGTCTTAAATTCTTAATGGTAATTTCTTATGTTTAATATTGTCCGCACAGATGACAGAGCTGTGTGTTTATGGTAAATGTGTTAATGTGTGTTAAGGTCCAGCCGGAGAGAAAGGAGATCGAGGACATCCAGGGGTGGGCAGCCAAGGCCCTCGAGGACCACCTGGACCTCCAGGTAAAATGTGCAAATCTAACACACTCTAATAAGATAGAGAAAAAGTGTATATAATTTACTTGTACTTTATATAATTATGAAGCGTTTTATTGAGTTGAAAATACGGCTTTACTCATGTTTTCAGATGAGAAAAACCAAACGCATGTAACCAGTAATTTGATTTCTTGAATTGAAACGCACCAGGGCTTTACTCTGTCAAAGCAAAGCCGGTCAAGCTTTTGGACCATGAATATAATTCTCTATATTGATTTCCCTGTGTGCAGTCCTGAAAAGGTTGTGTTATGAAAATATGTTGAGTTTTTGTGTTTACGGTTGTGTAATCAATACTCACACGAGCTGACAAGAGTCCCCGGAAACTTCTTCTTGATCAACTATCAGATAAAAGAAATCCTGGACTTCAATATTTTAGAAAGTTAATGTTTTTTGAGAAAGACTCTATGCCGCCAGCTTTATATGTGTTTTTTCTTCATGAATTGGAATAGTGCTTGGCAACAAAAATAGCTTCACAGTATTGATTTGATATTTGTGTCAAGTGTCCTGAAGGAGCCGCTCCTCCTGAGGACACTGAACAGAAAAAACCTTTAGCTGAGTCTGACCTGAAAACTGTTCTCTAGCTACTTTCGCCATCGCCACCTTCTCTTTATCCAAAAATGACACAGATCACTGCAAACCTCTTTTTTCCTTGTTTTTGGTGCTGGGTCAAAGTGAGTTTTTTATTTCAGATTGTTTGGCTGATAAGAGCAATGGCCCTTATCCATAACCAGAAATATTCATTCCTTTTCCTCTGCAAGTTGTATTGAATAAATATTTCCATTGTAATGAATATTTCTCTCACAGGTGTGCCAGGTGAAGGGCGAACAGGCAGCCAAGGTCCCACAGGTCGCCCCGGGAGCCCAGGGACCCCGGGTCGACCAGGAAATCCAGGCAGTCCGGGACAAGCTGGGCCCCAGGGCTACTGTGACCCAAACTCCTGTATGGGCTACAATGTTGGAGGTGAGTATTAGGAAGGCATAAAACCAAGCTTTAAGGAAACATTCGGTCAACATCTGAAAAATTTTGTAACAGTTTGGATTTCCCAGAAGCTGAATAAAACTAAATATTATGTCTATATATTTTCCAGTGTAAAATAATAGTAGAGTCTCTAGTCATAACATGCCCAGTCATCACATTAGATCGTTGTTATGTAAGAAACTCTGACACCAGCCTCTTACATTTATTATATTATTGTCAACAAAAAGCTCTTTGAAAAACTGACGATTTGATTCTAGGGTTGTCTATTTTATGTTTACAGATTCAAATTCACAATAATTAGAGTAAGGTCATGACTGTCAAAATGACAAAGAGATCACTTTAAGGAGTTGAGCATGCAGCAGAAAGAAGCAAATAAAATGCTACTGAACAATTGTATTTTCTATAAACAGAAAATACACATATTTATGGCTTGGCTTTGACGGTGCTTCTCTGGCCACTTAAAAGGAAGTTTTTAATATAAAACAGAGCATGAGCAGGACAGTGTGGCTGCAGTCTTTTGTTGGAGAATGTTTTAATGTGAGTGGCACTGCAGATGTGGGTAATATGTTTCCATGTTTTGTTCACAAGGCACGTTTCTCATTGAAGGCTGCTGTAGGGTGATACTTCTGTTATGTGTGTGAGGATTTTATAGTTCTCTGCCCTCTTCTGCAGAGACAAACTAAAATCCAATACATTTGAGCCACATTTTTATTCCTAAATATGTTGTAACAATGCACCCACAAGTCATGATTCATTGTTATTTGAATTTGATTTGTGGTCTTCTTTGTGTTATTATGTTTGTTTGTTGTATGTACAGAATTGACATTGTAATTTTTGTGCTAATCAATATATTAACTCTTCTGGATTAATAACTGGTGTATTGTTACATCCTACTTATACTAGGTAGGTGGGTAGACTAGACAAAGAAGTACTCAAGTATAAATGCTATTACTTAAAAAATAATATTATACTTATACTTATATTATAAGTAGAAGTACAAAGTGCTCCAAGACAGTAATACTAAAGTAAAAAGTAAAGGTCTGACGTAATATTTGATTAATTTGTTTATGTAATTGTAAGGACAAAATGTTAAACGTCAAGTTTAGACCCCAAAAATTAGAGAAAAGAAATAATATCTGAAAGAGCAATGCAAGAAACACAAATGTTCAAATTAATGAGTTTTTCAACATAAGTCTTTTGTCACTTGGGAAAAGTAACCAATATGTCTGTCATAACGATTATTTCAGAAGTCAACAAGTCAGCAATTATTTTTTCGATTCGTCAACTAGTCAAACAATTATTATTTATTGTATATTTAAACTTTTTAAAGACAATATCAGCTAAATAAAGGCTGAAATATGGTAACTAAAGGCTTCTATATAGAGAATGTATGATATATTTATGAGTGAAGTGATAAAAAATGTGCAATAATCCTTTTTTTTTACATTTTGTTGTAGTAATGTCACGGTCTTTGTTATTAAAGGTTTTTGACATGTGTTTTAGAGTCTGTATAGTCAAACGATTAGTCGATTATCAATTTTTATAGATTAGATTGTAGATTTTTTTTATAATTAGTACAATAATATACATATTTATAGTTTTTAGTAAATGTATCGCTTCAAAGAGGTTAATTTGATTTTCCAAGATTATTATCCAGTGCATTTTCTTTTAAACAGCCCAATGAGGTATTTGCTCATACTTTGACACGCAGAAGTAAATGTAACTACCCGCCTCTTACTAATTTCCAACGTGTGAAACATGTGTGACAGTTGAAATGTTTGGGTTGTCATTGGTCATTAACATTTCCCTCTTCTTTCCTTTGCTCCGTCTCTGTGTGACTCAGGTCAGCAGGACTTTGGGAATGATTACTGAGAACAACAGTAGCACCTCTTCACCTCGTGTGCTCCTCTCCTCCGCTCTCCCTCTGTAAATATGACTGAAAACTGAGGAAATTGACAGACACTTTCATTCCCTCAAGGGGTCCATATTTCGTGGGATGGGTAATTACTCCTGACCCTGGTGCTTAACCTCTAATCCCTGCAGCAGCTCTTTTCACGGGAAACATCTTCAAATTACTCTCGCTGCTTAAGCTTCTTTTGCATAAAAACAGGAGGCTTTTATGCAACAAATTAAGACACATCACTTGTATGTGTCTATTTTAAGTTGCATTTGTTTGTTGTTGTTTTTGCATCTGACTCTCTTTTTGCATGTTGCTGCCATTTTTCTACAGAAATACAGAACTTTTTTTTTTTGGTTTGTTGATTTCGCTTCGTATGACAGCCTCCAAGACAAAAAAGGATTAGCTCACTTTCCCCCAAGTGTGAACCACTCCCCACAATGCCTCAGCGATGCTCATTGTGGCTGATCACAGTGCCATCTGTCAACAAATACAGAAATACACACTGCTTCACTGGAGCCTCCCCATGTTTGAGGCTTACAGCTATTTGCAGTTAATCTCATCTTTCAGAGCTTAATGAATCGTCTAAATATTGATGCTGATTAGCTTAATTTGTTATCTGTAAATCGAAGACGCTGCGTAAGTCTTTATGTGACCCAGTTGCGAGTTTGCGAGCAGTAATAAAAAGCAGCTTCATTAACCTATTTTTCTCAACTAACATAATCGTATGGATGCTATCAAGGGGCTCAAATCTGTTTACGCACAATCCTAGATCACTTTTTTCAGCTGTTAAATAGGCACAAAAGAGAAGGGGTGGGCAGTATATTGAAATTTAGTTTGTTTTTGTTTTGGAAGTTGTTTTGAAGATATGCCAAATTTGAATATAGTATATCTTATAGTGAAGAATTAAAAATGAAAAAAAGTTTCAAATAAGGGTGTAAGGTGATATTTCTGCACTTTTGTGATTAATTTGACAGACATTTCACACTTGTCTGCTAATTAAACTTCTGCATTTCAAGACATGTTTTAACACATTTCTTGTCTGAATATCATTATGGGGATACTCCAAGAAATGTTGAGATATTTATTTTTGTCAATATTGCCCACCTCTAGATAAGAGACAGCTTAAACCAGAGCTAAGGATTCAAATCCAGTGCATTCTTATACTTCCTGCTAACACAACTCCATATTGCTTAAGCCTGCACATTCATAGTTTGCTGCTTTTTTAACAATTTACCAAGCAACTGACCCAAATATTCCCATGAAACCAGTCCAACAGCTGCCTCACGGTGGCTACCAACCCTACAACCAGCCCTACAACCCCGCAGCGGTGGCTTACAACAACGACCAGGGAGAAGAGGAGGACGATGAGGAGCAGGACCCCTACTATCGCGGGTACCCTCCTCAGTATTACCCTCAACAGCACCGGGCGCCTCCTCACGCGTACCACTCGAGCCCCACTCACTCGGAGGACGTAGAGCTGAGGTCTCCCGGGGTCGCTCGCAGGTTTTCGCGGGACGTCGGGGAACAGGAGAGCAGCGATGTGGAGGTGATGGAGGAGAGTGATGAGCAAGGATTCAAGAGGGAAGTATAGACTCGTTTGAAGTGCGAGAGAACTGCACAAAACATTCAATCAACGGAAGAAAATTCGTAAGGTCTTGTCCAAAGTGATCCCCCGCCTTGTACTGCACCTGGTTAACTGTGTAAATAGACTTAAATACAACTCTTGGATTAGAGTTTTATGAAGGGGGAAATAAAGTGCCTGATAAATGTTTGCATCGTTCAGTGATAATGTAGTGTTATAAGCATTTTGTCCATCTCTTTGCAGGTTTCTGAAATGTTTTGTAAAGTTGCATGTGTTTCTTAAGCCAGCCACCGAGCGTGTAACTTGTCAGGTTATGGTTTTATGTAACAAAGAGTGTCATAAATGGTTGGATAAACAAATGTACAGGATAGTTTTTTTATAAGAAACTGGGTTCTGTTGCCTTTCATTATGGATTGTTTTCACTGAACAGTATTGTTAAAGGTGAACTATGTAAACTTTTCGGTTGGTGCATAAACAATACATTTTTGTCTCATCAAAATGCCATTTCTGTGGCTGTAATGTTCCACAGTACAGTTTAAACTCACCTTTCATTTATTCAGTTACAGGTGTTTTAATTGCTTAGTTTGGTTACCAGCTTGTTTCTATGGAGTTTATGAAATTTTATGGGACATAATTCCAAGTAAAATAATACAATTCCCTGGAAGGCCCTGGACTTTCCATCTAAAATCTTACATAGTTCTCCTTTAATTAATACTTTGTGATAACTACCATTATTTTTATGTTGTTTGTTTGTTTTTTTGTTTTGTTTGTTTTTTAAGCAGTAGTTGGATTTAAAAACAAAGAAAGAAAAAACAAATGTATGTGTCTCACAAATCAGACAATTTTATGCAAAAAGTCAGGCCTGCTCACTGTGGAGGTGTTTGTTTGACAAGGAATCAACTGTACATTTGTGAAGCTTCAAAGGACTGACCATATCTGCACTGCAATCTTGTATAACAGCATAGTAAATGACGAGTTCACGTTTGATCCCATAATGATTATATTTATTTTTCTGTTGTTTTTAACAAATAAAAATGTCATACACAACTTTTGATTTTAACTTGCTGTAACTTGAGCTGTGTCGCGACAAAACTAAAAACAATGCTGGGGAATAAAAGATGAAAACAGGTTAATTGAATGTTTTACCTGTTTTAAAGTTCACACTAAAAGATTAGATCTACACATGCCTGCTGAGGCACTTGTTTCATAATAAGCTAAAAATGTTCCAACCAAAGTGAACAGGAGTTTAAAAGAGCTTACGATATGAGACTATTTTAAACTGTCATTGTCTTATGAGGGTAAAGTGTGGGGTTGCAAGATTGTTATCAAATCAAAATCGCTATTTAGCAAATTACAAAGGCTGCTATTTTAAGTACCGTAATTTCCTCCACAAACAACACAATTTACTTTTCTTATTCTACATTTTAAAAAAAAGCTAACCCTGTAGTTTATCTGTACAAACATTCTTTTATAGTCTGTCAGAACCTATTTCCGACAAATATGAACGGAAACCCAGTAAAACATAAATCGCAGATGTGACATTTTTCCCAAATTGTGCAGCCCCTAGTTCAGTGGTATAAAGTAGTAGTCAATTGTGGCTTCTCTTTAATATCGTTATAGTGCAGTTCATAAGTACAAAACTTCGCCTTGAACTGATACAAAACATTACAGAGGGTGACGTTAACACATCAGGGATATTTATTCAAAATCACTTGAGACATAAATATTTAAGAAGCACAAAAAAAGGTATTACACGAGGAAGAATCCAAGTTCATTTCATTTTATAATCTTCAGGCCTGTGAAGAAAACACATGAAACATTAGTCTCGGAAACTAAAAGTTAAAACGCAAAATGCAATTACAAAAAAAAGTCGAAAAAAGCAGACAGATTTTATCTTTCGCAAAATAAGACCAGACACAGCACTCTTTTATGTATCTTCTTCTGTTTAATTTCAAACTTAGATTGCAGGCGACTGATAATATCAGGGTATCTGTTTTGATACAAAGTAGAAAATTTTTTATTATCATGTGTAACAGCTCTGCTATCAACCACAGCAGCATGTTTACATTGTCGACTGTGCTGCGGGGACAAGTCTCTGCCTCTGAATCTCTGATCTTTGCTTTGACTTCGAGGTTTCTGAGAGAATATCAACCACATAATTAATAAAATGCACTGCTCAAGTCACCACTACAACCTCAGAAACTGCTCCCCTGACACGCTCACATGTACATGCACTAATGAATCAAATGAATACGAAAGTGTGTGTGAATATTAAGTAGATCCCAGCCAATCTCTAAAACAAAACACAATAAGCTCGACCTTGACGACCACACACTGACAGGTGTGAGAAGATGCACTGATTGGCTGAGGAGATTGGACCAGTAAACAATAAAAAGTGGCTCATTTATCACTTGCACACAGTCTGACAGCCACAGAATATAATGCAGACAAGCTGTATGAATCAAAGCAAAGCCCATGCCCAACAATGTAAACATCAAGAGTCGCAATTGGAGACAGAAATACTGTATAAACAACAAGAATACTGTAATTACATGTTTAAACTTCAGGCTAAATTTGTCTTAATAGAAAAAAAATCTAATCAAGACATTGTGAGTTAAACTGTTCCAATCCTTGTTTCACCTTTAGGGCTCTACCACAAGATGCAAAGAAGTGCCTTTTCATCTTTACAAGAAAACCAAGGGTCACAGTGTCAGGGTAGCCCTCAACCAGGAAAATATTAGACCCAGAAAAGCCATGAATCTCATTACAATATGTTACTGATGCCTTCACAGGGCAGAGAGGGTGCAACTGTCCAGTCAGGAATAATGAAAAATGCTTACAGGTGACATTTCACAACAACGCTTTTCAGTTTAAGTATTAGAAGAGAGCAATAAACATGCTTCCAATTTCCAAGACATTTTGTTAGTGATAATTCAATCAAGCAATAAGCATCAATTATTGTTTTCTGTTTCGCGTGTTTTCCCATGACATTAGAAATGTCACAACATAAAATGTTTTTAAGTGTTTTTATTTTTCACTATTATTCACGATTATTGAGACCTTAACCAAACATGTGAAATCTTAATTTTTTTTTCTCAACATGGCACTATTCCTCATGTTTGTGACCAGTTTTATGAAATATAACTTTCTGATTGAAAAAAATGAAATAAAGTTAATGTGCGCAAAAATTATAATCACAATTATTTGGCTTTTGGAAAATGCTTAATTAAAAATGCTTAGTTTTGGTTCTAAATGGTCACTCACAAGTATTACTTTTTAGTTCTTACAATTACAGTATATTGTGACCTGACTAATTACAATAATGAATTAACCTAATAATCTTGACATATTTCCATGACATGATTTAAATTTTCATCAGTTCAGAGATTGAGTTAGAGCTAAGCCCCCTCTAACAAGCAGCAACAACTGCCAAAATATTCACCTTAACACATTTGTACAATGTCCCAAATTAAAGACACAAACCACCAGCAATAATGATAAGTTATTAAACAGAGATATTTAAAGTTTATTCTACACAATTGAGTTTCTAAAGTTGGTAATGAATGTGATAGGATTTGAAGCTCAACAGCACCACCTTCTGGATTTATCAGACAGTTGCATAGACGTATTGCTCGTCATAAAAACAAATCAACAAATAAATGAATTATGAATGCTCCATCACTAACTGTTGTGAGAGTGTTGACTTACGGTGTCCAAAGTCGAGGGAATGCGTCAATCTCCTCTTGTGTGTATTCGTTGAGTTTCCGTGGGATTTCTCTGGGCTGAGGAAGTTCTTCTGTCAGGTTGGCCAGGATATCATCCGGTATCACCTAAAAATAAAAGTAATACATTAATTAAATACTGTGTAAAAGAGAACAGTTAAGATAAACCTCAAAGATACTTACATCATCAGCAAAGATATGTAACCGCTGCATCATGGTGCGTCTGAGTAGATTCTTAGGCAACATCCCATAAATCGCCAACTTCACAATCTAGTGATAAAAAAGACACAGAATGGTATAGGTCATGTTTCATTAGAGAGGCACATGGTACAAGTTTGGCACTTAATTACAAATTCAACAGTAGAACAGGGACGAGGCATGCTCGTATAGGGAATGTTCTGTTTCAGTTAATGTGAAGAGAATATATTTACACTGAGGTTTACTTTTTTGAGTATAGCTTTAATTTAATTGCTTATTATATTATTTAGACATTATAACCAATGCTTGTTGCTTGTTGAGTGTAAAGGTTTTACATGGATGTTCTCAAATATGAAATGGCTTTGTAATCTGCTGGTAACTACAAATATAAAAATTAACCTTTGGAAATGTGGCTAAATAAATTTAATTTTATAGATTGATTTATTCCTATTTGTTAGAATGCATCTTAAAAAGATGTTGATGCCAGTTTTGTGGATCACTTTTATCCTTGAGTAAAGATGAATGATGGGTTTTGATAGAATGTTAGAACAGAGGAAAAACATCTACAGTGGGTTACAGATGACAATACACAATCCCAATCTCAGTGTTTTGTTAATATGAGGTCATGCGATATTACTACTCTAATGCAGAATATGAGCTAATAGTAAGAACATGTATTTGATGATTTTTTTTTTTTATTTCATTGGTATATTGCAACTAATCCAGAACAACTGACAACTAAAATAATCATAGACTATTTAATAACTGTTATCTGGAATATAAATATAATATAAATATGAGAGAAAAAAAGAGAAAACAAAAGTTTTTAACACAAATATTGCACCATTATATAATCAAGATGAGACCAGAATAATACTACACATTTTAAAAAACATATATTAATACATAAATCCCTTCTCACTCTCCGGGTGGTCTCATCCCTTTCTAAGCTTGGGTTTTATATCAGAGGCCAGGGAGCTTGAGGGTTCTTGAGGGCCTTTTATTTTTATAATATATATATATAGATATAGATATAGATATATAGACAGATATATATATATATATACAAATATATTATATATATATAGAAGAGAGAGAGAGCAAGAGAGAGAGATAGATAGAGAGAAAGAGAGCGAGAATATTCCATTTGATCAAGGTCTGTGAAGAAGATTCCCAAAATAGGAATGTGCTTTTAAGCAGTGTAGAGAAAATTTTGGGTAAAATTGTCATCCTCAGTACGGCATTTAAATTTTGCAGTCATTTTAGTATACAACATTTCCAAGGCGTATTGAGAAATCATATTCACAGTTGCCACTCATACTCATACTCACTCATCTTGGACAGATTCATTAAATTGGAGGGAAATGTCAAACACACAACAGTAATTCCATCTAGAGGATCCATCTGTCTAGTGTCTGGTCCCATCCGCTTCTGTCAGTGCCAAATCATGAATCACATTTTAACTAAACTACCAGCAGACTTGTGCCTTTGCCCAGCACCTGAACACAAAACTGAGCCAGGGACCAAATTTGGAGAAATGCTCATTGTAAATTACAACTGTTTATGAGGAGTAGGAATAATCCAACATGCAGGCTATATGACCGCCTTCATCAACAGTATTTTTGCCATTGTTTTGAAAGGTATATTTACTGCTACTGGCCACAAATGCAAAATTTAAATTATAATTGTTGTACTAGTCTGGGATACGGTTTCAGCTTAAGGCAAATGAGTATCAACATTAAATGCGAGAGGTGTAATTGATTATTTTTACAGTTGACATATGATGAATGAAAAGCAAAACTTACAGCTTTAGGATCTTTTTGATGGAGCTGTGCAGCTGTGACCTGCTTGAATCCCCCTGGATACCTGTTAGTAAGAAATCATTAATGGTAATAATATTGTGGCGAAATTATACATTCAATAATAGGCGTACTAAATTATTAAACACTTGAAGCTATGATGTTCCTACCCTGTATGTGAAGAGTACATTTTCTGTTCCCATTTATTCCCAGAAAAGGCTATTTCTTTACTATTTATAATTACTACATGGTCTCCACAGTCACCTGCAAGGACAAGATATGTGATTAAATTTCCAAATAGGAAGCCTTCATCAGTAATTATAAATCAATAACAGTTTGATACTCACTCAGAGCATGATAAATGGGTTTGTGTTTGCCCTGTAGTCTAATAGCACTCATAGTTGCTATTTTTCCTGGAGGTTGCATTCTGGCGTCAATCAGAAACCAGGAGCGAGCAAACGTGGCCCATTGCTGAGATTAGAAACACACAAAAGAAACATATTATTCCTAGCATAATTAAAGTGACAAGCAAAGACAAAAGGACACAGAAAGCTTTACTTCAACTTAACCCCAATCCTGAGGGAAGTCCCAGAAATTACGTGAAGTGAACGCTTACAATAAATAAAGATATGTAGGCAATGTATTAGTAATGTATCCATCAAAATATAGCAATAGTTTTGATATGTGGATTTGATGGCTAGTTTAATGTAGCCTTGTGTTTTAGCTGCAGATATAATAATTTACAACAGCTCTCTACAAGAAATACCGCAACTTGTCATTGAAATGTATCATATTAACAATATAGATTTACCTGGGCTGATCGAGAAAAACTTGACATATCCAATAATCTATTGGCAGCAAATCATCCTCAGTTATTTGACCCCAGCGTGAGTTGTGGTCCGTCCCGTGTAATGTCTCGGGTGGAACAAAGCTCGTTTTTGTCATTCCTAAATCAGCTATGGAATAATTATTCCGATTGCTATATAGAAAAGACAATTATACAACGATACATAAGGAAAGCACGAGAATTAATTTGTCCATGTATATCAAACATTCTGAAGTAAACCCTTACGATGTTAGAAAGATGATTTTTGTTTCCCACCCGGACTTGTTTTGGCGTTACTTTACGTCACTTCCCTTCCAATCAGACAGAGCGGGTAAATTTGGTGATTGAATCAACGAGACTCCTGAAGACAAAAACTTTATATTTTAATATTTCTGTATTTTTTCTGACGTCTGTCCAATATTTGCCATAATCTTTTGCTAAAATGCGTACTCTAGAGGAGGTGCAGGCCACTCTGCAAATCGCTAAACTGAAAGAAGAGGATTTACGGACAACTATCCACTGCTTGTCCTTTGGAGAAAACGTCTCTTCTGCAGATTACTGTCTGATGGAGCTGGATGACACGTTGTGCAAACACATTGAAGCTGGTCAGAGGTAATTTAGCTACATAACTTAACATGAAAAATAATTATTCTTAAAAAAAACAACAAAATAAGTCACGTGCTAGCTATGTATTCTTGTGTACTGTAGTTACATAAAAATAGTCCTAATAATTTTGTAGCCTTCTAGTTTCACCCTAACTTAGGTTACTACTTGCATAGTGTTGTATTTCTAGTGTTCTTGTGAAATTGTTACGTTGACGTTAAAATATATTTTATTTGTTATTTATTTTGTTTTTTATTGCATAAAAAATCTTGAATCTTGCGAGGCAGCATTTCTTATCTTAATATAATGCATTTTTCCAGTCTCGTGATTCGTGGGGATAAAGATGAACGTGCAGTGCTGTGCAGTGAAGATAAAACGTATGATTTAAAAATTGCGGACACGTCAAACCTTCTACTTTTTGTACCTGGATGTCAAACTCCAGACCAGCTCCAAAACAACTTGGACAGCCCTCACATGGACCATGTTCAGGTGGCTGTCGTTACAGAAGAAATATCAGATATTCTTTCAGCCTTGACTTGAATATTGTGCTCTGTTTTGCATGACAGATCTGGGGTTTTTGTAACAGCTACTGGGAACTGCGGAAACAGCGCCCAAAGTTGAAGAAACTAAAAAAGCTTCTGATGGAGAATCCTTATGAAGGACCGTCCATAGGAGGACAAGAGGAGGTCACAGAAAACAGAGTATGTACCACACACAAGCATGATCATGATGACTATAAAACAAATATCTCATCATATCTATTGTCAGTACACAATGTTGGATCTTTTGGAGAGGATACAAGCCAGTGAATCGGAAATCAAAGACAATCTGACGACTATCCACGCTTGTGAAATAGATGGTAATTTTAAGAAAAAACGTAATGTGAAAATAGAGTATATTGTAAATTCACACTTTTATTTTAGGATACTGGCGTTTGCTGGATTTTGATTATGAGATGAAGCTTCTGGGTCATGTGACACAGCTTGTGGATTCTGAATCATGGTCCTTCAATAAAGTTCCCCTTCAAAACAGCTTGGAAGAGTTGGCTCCTCTAGAACCAAAGTAAGATAACAGCTATTTTATTCTAAATCAATTTACGGTTAACATATAGATGTTATTTAGTTTTAAAAAAGGTTTTAAATTATCTACTTAACTCCTTTTTACAGGGAAATGATAGAACACTGCTTGAACTGTTATGGACATCGCTACGTTGAAAATGGTATGTAATCTGATGGCTAGTTTAATATACATATGGTTTTGTTTCACTTCAGTACTGAAGAGTTTTATCATTTTGCAGACCAAATTCTTTATTCACTTTATGAGGATAAAGTTTGTCGAGCCCTGGCTCTGCTGTTACTGCAGAATGCTGTTAAATTCAACTTAAGAGAGTTTCAGGAGGTCTGGCAACAGAGTGTCCCAGATGGCATGAGCACCAGTCTGGACCAGCTAAAGGTGTTTAAACTTTTTTCCAAAATGTTTTACACATCTTATCTATCCCATTTTACATTTAATATTGTACGGTTTCTTTTCAGAGTGTGGCCCTGGTGGACCGCACATCTCATCCTGAGACCATCTGCCTGCTGCGGGTGGAGGACCTCCCAGAGGACACACAGGAACGCTTCAACTACCTGTTCACACTCCGGCAAAAATGGACTGAAGACGACATCACACCATACATACAGTGAGTTTAATTTCTATTTCCCTTTGTCACAAGTTCATCTGTTTTGACATTCTTTTTTCTTTTAAAGGGATTTGTGTGGAGAAAAACAGACCACTGGAGCACTGCTCACAAAATATGCTCGATCTTCAATGCAAAATGGAGTCAAAGTGTTTAACTCTCGAAGACCTGTAGCTTTATGAATGCATTTACTGTTTCCACTTTAATTTTAGATGTATTGTACATGATAATAATCACTATTCTCATGTGCACTGCATGTTTTATTGGTCTATTCAAATAAAACACAATTTTGTTAATATATATTTGTATGGATTTGATGATCAAATTATTTGCTTGGTCAAATAGTATTATTACTACTTCTATAGTTTGTC
The DNA here is from genome assembly GCA_019453435.1 of Rhinogobius similis. Classification (NCBI taxonomy): domain Eukaryota; kingdom Metazoa; phylum Chordata; class Actinopteri; order Gobiiformes; family Gobiidae; genus Rhinogobius; species Rhinogobius similis. The sequence continues at coordinate 22,314,971 of CM033626.1, read as the reverse complement.
CACAAGGTGGTGTTGTTTCTCACTTACATTCAATTCTGTTCACTGATAGAAAAAAAAGAAGAACGCGTTGTTACTTTTTATTCAAAAAAATCAGAAGGTCATTGAACTGCATACAAAGTGTTTACATGAATATTCATTTAATTTATACTATATATAACTGCGTGTGCCTTTGTAACCCAGGGGTGGGGAGTCTTTCAAGAGGTTGGGATGGCCAATGCAATGATTATTATTATTAATTATTCCTTTTTAAGTGTTACCTTAGTAAGGCTTTTGTAATTTATTTCCAGCATCCAGTATGTGGTAGTAAAATGAAAATTGCTGAAATAAAACTTTGATCTACTGTATGTGGCATTTAGGTAAAATTGAGCATTTTCAGACCATGAGAGTCATCAGATTTTTGTATGATTCAGCGTCAGCCAGATGTATATAGGGGAAAACATCACACAGGGAAAACCACACGTCTGTCTTTCAACACTAATCCACCTACGCATTCTGAGTCTCTGACATGACCTATTGTACCGGCCACTGACTAACTCTGACACCAGCCCCAGGGCCGCCTATCATTTCATGGACAAACCGAACTGAAACGAATAGGCTATACATGTATTACTGGCACTGAGCTAATGTCCTCTGAATAGCAGAAACTTCTTCATTTTAATCCACTTCTCCTTTGGCAAATGTTAACATTAATTTTAACCATTATGTAATCTTGTGTACATATTAGCCTTTAGCTGTTATTAAACCAAATCAAAATTTTAAAAATAAGTAAACATTTCGATTTATTTACAAAATAGATAAAATCAAAAAACAGGAATCCAAATCCATAAAGAATTTTAAAAATCAAACTGCACAATAAAACATTCACAGTATTTCACTTCTTCATACGTCCTAAAATGCTACTTTGGATCAAGAGAAAGTGGTATTTGTTACAGCACTATCTGGGTAGCATCTCCTCCAGGTCTGCGACAACATAAGCCACTACGGCCCATAATGCCGAGCACAGGTCCATCTCGTGAGGGTCCTGTACGGTCATGGTGTCGCCTTCACTGTGGTGGAACCAGAAATACTGGCCATCCATTACATGAAGACTGGCACCTGGACAATAAATAAAAGTAAATGCATTCCTTGTCTTTAAGTCACTTGAAAATGTGTGCAGAAAACTATAATAATTACATGACATTCTGATAAGCAATAAGTCTCTCATGCAAATATGTCTTTAAGATTATTGCATAAGATTAATGAGTTGAAAACAGAACAATATTATCTACTAGTCAAAAAACATCAAAACCCAAATACAAAATTGCACCTTTCCTGGGTAGTTTTAGAATAGTCCTGATCTATAGCAGAACTAGTATAAGAATACATTGTAGTATTAAAAAAAACTATCATTATTTAGTGTTGAAAATCAACGTATTTTAAGAAAATAACTGAGTCAGTGAAAATTGTGTTTTGTGGTATTGCAATTGGTTCTGAATATTGAGCTAAGTTGAATTATAAGTTTGAGTATTGTGACAACAGGATAGCCTACACATGCATGGTAAAATAAATTATAATACAATATTGTAATCTGTTGCTTTATCAAAAATAATTAGAATGATCACATGTGTCATTAACAGATAATTACTGTATAAGCTTTACAATATACTATATGAAGATGATTGTACAAGTAATCGTTATGTAACTGCAAAAATGTGGTTAACTTCACAAAAGCTTGGGGGAAAACCGTTTGGTCTGTAAACTGATCCTTATTTTAAACCTCAGCCTTTTCTATGAGGATGTGAAACTGTACAGTGCATTTGAAAGAGACAAGACACCCACACAAATACAGTATAAGAAGTTTTATCATTTCCAGTTCTATTCTCGACTCACCTGGTATTCCTGCATTCATCCAGGGATAAATGTCTGTTCCTTCTCCGTGAGGCTCCAGTTTAGTCGTATTAATGGGAGCCAACAGTTTGACCACTTCCGCCATCACCTGTTCATAACAAGGACGGGTGATGAGTCTTTGCACACAGCTCACAGCTCATTTAATGCAGTGTAAAAATCAAGCAGCAAGAGTCAAGAGTTTCTCACCTTTATAAAGATTCTAATGATGTTTTTTAAAATTATATTATTGTTAGTATACATTTTTAGCTACAATCTTACACTGTACAATTACTTTTTAAAATACATAAGACTGACACTTAACATAATTTTATGTTTTACATTTTACATTTTACCTCTTGATTTTAGCAGATGTGACATTAGTTAGTTAGCCATTGAGTGGCCAAAGCTTCTCATAATTTAAATGTATTTGTCAATTGCATAACTATTGTGTAGTTTTTATTAAAACCTTTTTTGCTAAATTCATGTTAAAACTGTTTCATGTTCCTTGCACATTATTGTCCCTACATTTACTGCATTATATTTGTGTTTTCTGTCATAAAGGTAATACATTTAGTATTGTAAAAAAAAAAAAAAAAAAGATGAGTAGCACTACATGGAAACATACACAGATGAAATTATAGACAGGGCCTCTTTGGAGAGGGGTTTCTTTTAATTTGATATATATTAGTAATTTAATCAAGCAAATATAAAACAATATTTGGGGAAAATACTGTCAAGATTCTTAAAAGTAGTGCAGAGATAGCTAATTAAGTGTCGCTTGCATCAAATTTGAATGGATTTACAAAAGAAATGGGCTTTCGTGGACTATGCAACAAGCTTCTTTTCTTTACACAAAACAGGCTAATGATGGTACGTTTGTTTTGTTTATCTATTTGTTGTTGAATAAGTTTACCTTCTGTGCTGCATCGCTGCCAGTAAACTGAAGACCCACTGGTTTGAACGTGCCCAGATCAGACTCCATAACCAAGTCAAAATTGGACAAGTTTACCTAGCAAAAGAGAGGAGAGCGATTTAATTTAAGATATAGTATTAATAGGCAATTCTTCTTATCAATAATTACCTTGTGCAAATTAAAATACTGCTGAGCTCCCACGCCACCCTGTTCTTCCCCCGTCCACAGCACTGTGCGCAAAGTTCTCCTCGGACGCAAACCTTAAATAATATATAAAAGAAACAAATATGTAAGTTCTATCAAATCATCCACATCTAAAGACACCGTGTTTCTAAATATAGCAGTGTATCGCCATCTACAATAGCTGCTGTTCTTCCTTTTTTGGACGATACTGTATAAGCGATTGCCTTTTTTAATTATGTGTGTTTTCCTCCGACAAACATTTTGAGGAAATTACATGTTTACAGCTGTGGAAATTGCTTTGTAATTTGTTTTTCCACCTTCTGAGTTAGATAGAGCAAAAACTACCAATATAAAACATTTACCATTCTGTAAAGCGCTTTAAGTTATTCATGATGATCTAAGAGTTGAACATCTTGAGCAAAAAAGACAAGCTCGACTTGACTATCTGTTTTTTAGGATTGTGTAATGGTCAGTGTAGTCATTTTCATAATAAATGTTAAATAAACACACAAATGCAGTGTGTTGCTAATACCCAAATCTTTGATGAGAGACAGAGCTTCCCAGGAGATCATTGCCCCCCCGCCGTCGTCCATTGCACCCTGCCCTACATCCCAACTGTCCAGGTGACCACTTAATAGCACAACCTAAAAGATAAAAAATATTGAGCATATTATAGAACAATCCATGCATTCCTACAACATGTTTTGCCCATTGATAGAGTTAAAGTACAGAGACAGTTCCCAGGAATTTGAAGCGAGGTATTCCCGGCAGAGGACCTCTCCTGATCCGATGAGTCAAGTTACAAAACACACTGTGACCCGAACAAGGCTCATTTGTATTGACCCTTGTGTAAACAATGTATTAACCTACTATTAGTCGGTTGTCACTACACTGACAATTACATTAATCCAACGATAATGGTCAAAACGGAACCTGCTTAGATATCCTTTGGTATTCACATTCACAAATAATTATACACAATTGTCCAGAAAGCCACAAAATATATTACTATAAATAGTATTATCTAGTCATACATTTTGGCATTGCCTTTGATTAGTGCAGTGATAGTGTACCTCATGCATGATCACATTTATCTTTTGGGTAATTAAGAACTTTTTGGAGAATGCATTATTCACTTTGTGTACAAATTGTGCTCTACAAATAAACTACTCAACTACTGTGCGATAAAGTACCGTTCTGTTGATTTCACATAACGTTCTCTATCATATCTTGTCTTTTGATGTCATGACATAGATACAGTATTTGGATGTTAACTATGCTCTTGTCATTTAGCCATTATTCCCTGTTGTTTAATGTGAAACGACAATAAAAGCATTGTAACTTTTTCCACTTAAAGGTTTCCCAGAACGAATATTCACTAAACCTTACTGTGCATATTATAATCCATGAGCAGACAACCACAAATGCTGTTCCTGCAAACTGTAGGTCAGATTCAGAGCTGACATCAGCCGTGTGTTTCATTTCCTCTTCCACTCAAATCTGTTACAGCCAGTCAATACTAAGAAAAACAATAACTCTACTGCCTCATTTTAGTTTTATTATTAAAATGTCATACTTATAAAAACAAAGAAAAGGTTTTAGTATCTGAAAAAAAAAACTCTTTTTAGATCATTCCCTTGATCCATTATAGTCACTTTTATGAATTCATTAAAGCAAAAAGAAAATATTTTATATGTTGTTGTTGTTTAAACGTACACCATGCAACTTTATCAATTCTTTATTTATACAGAAATTTGACCCATCCTACAATGCAGCGCCCAGGGACCCATCTCCAAATCTTTGTGCTAAGCTTGGTCAGGTCACCTTAGCTAGAGGATTTAACCTACTGTGCATGTTTTGGTTTGATGGGACGAACCGGATCACCCGTAGAAACAACACCCAGACACAGGGAGAAACATGCAAACTCCACACAGAAATAAGTCGAACCTCTTCTTGCTGTAAGGTGAGAGTGCTAGCCGCTGCTAGCAAGTCAGTTAGCCTCGTCAGTGTCTCATTTTGCCTGAATTGGAATGTTTGGCATTTAACTATACATTTCAAAATGGTTTTCATGGAGAAACATGCGTTCTAACTAAGAGTGGTGTCGCTTCTCTGCAGATGTATCATGGTATCCACTGCTTGTTCCCATGGAGATACAGTAGATACATTTAATACCAAATTGTGGAACATTACTGTCAAAGCAGTAATATCTTTGTGGAGACAAGCAGTTGGCACTCTCTCCACCAGCATTATAGTGCATCATTAACGTATTTTTTACTCTGTTTTGTGACAATTGGGTGTGGACAAAAAAGACAAAGCAACTGTCCTCGTGTTTATGACGATCAGGGTGTTGATCTTTACTCAGACAAGTGCTGTTCAGTGACTCAAACGGCCCAAGTCTGACCTTTCCAATGAGGTGTAACTCAGCACCAGCAATGTGCTCAGTCAGCAATTAAAGGCGCTGTAACTGATTTTTACTGTGTAACAAACATAAAAAACAAACTGGTTCATTTGAAACAGTTTGCAGAGGTCTACATTTATTTTCTCACTTACAAATGCCTTCCGAGTCTCCTAATTATTCACTGCGATATATCTGTACTGAGACAAAACAGTAAATACTTCTCTCAATGTAATCCGTACTTTCTTATTTCTTGACGTTTGTATATGGTAAACAGACCATACAATTATTGAAAGAAAAGAGAATGCCTTATTCATTTCTGGGTTTTGGAACATTTGTGTTTGGACTTCACAGGTTTGGTTTCTCAATAGATAAGATCTTACAGAAAATAAAGGTGAACAAAACTGCTGAGGGAAAGTTTGACATCAGCAGCACACATTCCCTGTATTTGTTGCATTACATGCCAAGAATGTCAAAAATGCATGGAAAAAGATTCACTGATCCAAAGTACTTTCAGGGCATATGGCTTAAAATGACGCTTTTCTGATATTTAGTGATAAACTAAAACATACCTTGATAACTATTTTACATTTTCTTCATTGTGCAATCAATCAGTTCAAACAGAAATGGTCCACTGACTTTGTGTCTCATAGAACTGATTCCTGCCTATTCATAGCAGCATTTTTGAACCACAAACAAATTACCCAAAGCAAAAAAGAAGAATTGAAAGTGACATGAAATAGCTGTGATTTGAAACCTGAAGAAACTTGAGAAAGCACTTTACACATCTATAAGGGGAAGATCATTTTCTAATAACTTAAATAAAAAGGTTTAAAAAATAAAGTGTATTTGAATGTACTAATATTCTTTAAAATATATATATACTATGTACATCAATTACCAATTAACTCTGGTCGGTTTAAAGATTATTTGCTATATTATGTGAAGTATTATTCCAAAAAAACAAAACAATATATTTAGGTGATTATCTAAACAAAATCTATTGACAGAAGACATCTAAAACTAGAATCAACTGAATGTGAAGGAGCAATGTGTGGTACCTGCTCGGGGTGCTGCCAGCCTTTTATTTCAGCCACGGTGTTGAAGGAATCTGCATCCGGCAGAGTGGTGGCTCCCATTGTGAGTTTTACAATGATTTTTTCACCCCTCTTTGCCATTCGCCACATCAGCTCAGCGTCCTCTACGGTGATGCACGCGGCCGGGATTCTCTTCACTCCGTCCTGATAGTCCTGCAAACCTGTGTGTGGACTACAGACACCAAAACATCTCACATTATGACATGGATGCAGAAATATGTCCATCATTCTTATACAATAATCACTTTTTAACTTGGTTTATATATAATTATTTAAATACTTTATTATTATTATTATTATTATTATTCCCAGCAAAATCATCAGCTAGTGTTTACTACACTTTTGACCTCAAGATTATTTGATTAATTGATAATCGTCATTATTCAGGACACAATATAATATAATAATAAGAACTAAGAAATGATAATTGTGACAATTTTAGAAGGTAAATTAAGTTTGATCTGTACTTAAAATAAATTAAACCTGAATGTAAAACACTCTCTGTTTATGTCATATTATTTTTTACTTTATCATTCAGGAGGTTTTATTTCATGAAGCTGGTCACACACTAGAGGAACAGTGATCAATTAGACATAGATCTGAATGAAAGAAAATTAAAGATTTTATTGTTGTTTGGTCATGGTGTCAAATTGTGATAGTTCTTCTCACAATAATCTTACACTAGAATTTTATGTTGTGACAATTTTCATCAATTCTCAGACACTATTTGAAACTAAAACTAGTATCGAATCGCAAACATAACAAAATTTGACCTTTCCTCAATAGTTGGAAGTTAGAGTTAGAATGGTCTTCTAAATCTAAATGATAATATTAGAGCCTACTATTATCTTAGGGTTAGGGTTAGGTAATGATGTATCTTGTCTACAAAACAAAATGGTTTTCATTGTGATATTGAAAAAATAAAGTTATTAAGTAATGAGCCTTTCCCTTACTAGCTTGAAATATTAGACAATACGACCTCAAATACAAAAAAACATATTTGAAAGCAGTCACTGTCATTTGACTCTTTGGATACCTGTTAATTGAAAAGGGAGTGACAGATCTCATAAGAGCTGCCACAGCCCCAAGTTTGGCGGCTTCGGAGGCTCCAAAGGCACGATAAGCCACGGTTTCTCCATAACTGACAAAAGGTTGGTTAAAGACCACAATCTTTCCTTGCACTTCTTTTCCTCTGCTCTTCAGTTCATCAAAAGACTGAACTACTAACACTTCTGCTTGGATACCTACATAATAAATAAAAACAATGTTGTTCTATTCAACTATACATTGTTATTTTATTATTATTTTGCATTATTCGGACTTCACCTTCAGGGTTTGTTCCTACGCTGCTGCCAAGCCCGAGTATAGCCAGGTTTTTGGATCTTGGCTGGACCATTTCTGCACTCTCTTTGCCTCGAACCCAATGAGGGACCTTGACTGGCTCTGGAAAAGAAGAACAGTTTGTTATTTGAACATTTTTACGTGTCATCATATCTGTATGCTTACCCAAATGTACATCGAGGCCGTCTGATGACATGGCTTTGTACATATAGTCAATGGCTTTCTCCAGACTTTTGGATCCACTGACACGGTTCCCGATGGTGTCGGTGAAATCTGCCAGTCGTTTGTAGGAGCGGTTCCTGGCATCCCCGTTCACAGCCAAATCAATAATTTTTTTGGCCACGTCTGCATAGCCAGCCACTTCTTTTGCTTTGTCTGCAAACAACAGTGTTTTTATGTGTTATAATAGCTTTAATAACATGTAAATTAGGGATGTAATAATAATCAAAATACTGCGACACCATCAAAAGTCCCACAATATTAATGTGGGCTGTCACAATACATCTAATTATAAGTGTCTTTGCATAGATCCATTGTTTTGTTACAGCAATAGCTAAATAGCCCACTAAATATAGTGGGAATATAGATTGTACAAGTGGGAACAATAAAGACCACAATCCTTTGCTCCATTTCAGTGCAGTCAACATGAAAAAATAGCTAGTACTTTTACATATTAAATCTTGGTGTATCACAGTAAAGAATCATTTTAAAAGGAAAAATTATAACGGGATTGCAACAAGTTAATTGATTAATCGCAACTAATCGATTATAGCTAGAAAATAGTTGTCAACTAATCAAATAATCGAATCATTACTGACTCAAGAACGTGTCTTCAGCTAAGAGAAGAATTATAATAACTCAGAAAGCCCAGGAATTACACAGTGACACTGGATTGATTGATTAAATCACCCTTTCATCTGTAAATATTCTTCACCAGGACGTCCTCAAAAAGCTTCTCTTCGATTTTATTTGGGCAAAAATCTCATCAAAGGCCTTTTGCGTTCTAAACAACTAGTCGATTAATCAAAAGAATAATTAGACTAATCGAAATCAAAATCATTATTAGTTTCAGCCCTAAATTATAATGTCTACAGTTCTGTTAGCCTCACCACAAATTGTCTGTTCTTTTTGTGTGTAACTCTATTCTTTTTATTTGACTATGTCATTTTAAAGATTATAAACCAGACAAGACTAGTCCATAAATCACATCTGTTTAGATTTCTCAGAGAATTTGGGCCATTTATGTTAATTTACTAGGAATACAGGCTCAACAATAACAACACTCCCTTTATTGGAGGCATGATTTTACCTTTCATGTCAAAATCTGTTGAATTTCTTGTTTTAACAGTGTGTGGATGACAGTTGCACACATATGACTCAGTGAAGAGAAAAGCAATAAAAGACAGGGCAAAGTGTGTTTTCAGATCCCGAGTCATCTGGAATCACAAATGAATAGGTCTTTAAAAACATACAAAGAAGAACTATTTTAATCTGCTTGGCATCGTTGAATGCAAATGTACTTACCCTGACTGGACTTCTGTCAATTGAACTGCTGCGATTATTGATTGGGAAACGAAAAGACTGACAAAAGTTAAAAAGTGAAAGTAACCTACGTTAAAATCATAATGTGACACCGGATAAACTCGTCTGACGCGTCTAACAGCTCCCTAAAACCTCTCACAGCAAACACATGACTACATATTTGTAAGAAACAGGTAATACTGCTCAAATAAAACCAGTTCAAAAATGTTTTGGTTGAGATTTCCGGATTCGTGACGTCACATGTCATGCAGCAGCAACTTCCGGTTTTAAGAATAAAAGACTGGGTAGAAAAGCAGGCGTGTTACTTAAAAGAAAATGTAAATTTTATATTTTTATGCAAAATAATTATAATTGCATTTGTGCAAATGTATGCTTTTAAATTCTAATTGCATTTAGACACATTTTACATTTTCCTGACCTCATCATAAACATTGTTTAGTTATCTTCTTTAACATCCTGCTGAAGCTGTTTGTTATTCTTTCCACAACCCTTTGCCGGACTTGGGACCATTTAACTTCTCTGAGCCTGCGTATATTTTGAAGCCATAACCAATTAAGAGCTAAAAGTTCAGCGTCATACTCTGTGTCTAATAATCCAATTATTTTCCTTCATTTTTAGGCCTGAGTCTAAATAACTTGACTAGATCTATTCCTCAGATCCACACCGTTGAAAGTAAAATGAAAGAGGTTTGCACAAAAATTCTATACGGAGTAGGTGTTTTACAAACAATAAATGACAAACACATTATTTTGAAGATACAGCTTTTATTCAGTAGTGAACCCCATAAAAATACATTGGTTCCGTCACTCAGTGTGATTTGGTGGCCCTTTGTCCCCAAAGTTGGTTCATTGGTCTTAATGATTTACCATATTGAAACTCAAACTTGATGATGAAATAAAAGCTGCAAATTAAAAATATGAACCAGGGCTTGTCAAAGACATTAATATAAATAAGTTTGGACTGCACAAAAAGTCTAAATACTGTACATTTCTGACGAGATAACACCTGGATTAGTGAAAGCACATACATTACAGCACAAAAATATTATTAACATACTGTTTACAATTACAGAGATTATGCACAGTATTGAGAGCCATGTTGAGTGTATCCACCTTTAACTCTGAACATTGTCGGTACCAATGACACAGAAACACAGACTGCTCTCTCTCATGTAGCTCAAAAAGCTCGTCAGTAACACTGGAAAAGCACTCCTGGTTATTGAGGCACTTTGGATTGTTGCACAAACATTGAACTAATAAACACAGTAATTTCATTAGATTTTGTTTTTTCCCAGCGGATGATTTTAGGTAGTTTGGTTTGGTAAACCAAGGAGACCTTACTTCACTTTAGCATTCTCAAATAGAAAGAAACTACTTTCATCAGCTGTATTGATGAAATGCCACATAAAAGGCAGTGACAAGTGAAAGAAGGAAGGAAGGAACAAACAGTCAACAACAAATACAGCAGACAAAGCATTTGCTGGAATGGATGTCTTTAAGATGGGAATGTTCGTACCACGCAACAAACCTCCTCGATATCTAACGAAGCTAACGCTAAAAAGTGACTTTCATTTGTGCTCACACACAATAGTACAGAGGTAACAGTAGGAAAGGAATTCTTTTTGGCTTCAGTAACATTGGTCACTTCTACAGTTTCTAAATTATAGTCATTAACTTTGGCGCACTTTAACAGACGTGTCCCAAAAAAACTTTCTGCACTGCATATTTCACTCTGTTTGAATGATAAACCCGACAATAGTAACATTAAGCAAAGGCTGCCACAGTAAAATTTTTACAAAGAAAATCTACAAATATTTTGTACAAATTATCTCTTAACATTAAAAAAATCTAACAGCTACTGAAACATTTCCAATAACAATAAAGCAATATTACGATAAGGAATTTCTACAAACGTCAATTGACAAATACTCGTGTACCTGAAAAGCAAAAGGATTGACACCACTTTTGACAGCAAGTTAAATATGAATAAAACATATTTTCCTTATAATGAAAATACTACAACTGCCTATTAAGCAGAAAACAAGCAACGTAAAAGTTGAAAGGCATAGTTCTGATAAATTACTACAATGATCATCTTAGCTCATTCATAATACTACTGGCCACTGTAACAGTTAACAGCAGTCGAAATGCATAACAGCTGGTTTTTAGCTCAGTTAAGATTTGGTAAATTATCTATTTGATTATCAAGCATTGAATTTGGCTTCTGAAAAGTTAGTTGTGGTTCATAAAAGAAACGCAAAGAACATTTTTGTTGAGGCCATTACAAAAGTAGTAAAAAAGGGGGCTTTGAAGTTGTACTCTCTCCAAGGAAGAAAACAAGAGAATGCCGAAAACAAGCTAAATTTATTCCCTTATGTCCTCATTGAAAAACAGTTTGTGATGATCAGAGGACCAAACTGAAGGGCTGGATGAAGAAAATTAAGGCACAGGGTAGAAGAGTTTCTCAGCTTCAAACTTCAACAGAAGAAATGATCTTCAATTCTAGTAGATCTGAGTGTCCTGATTTGATTACAAACTCCTCCCGACTTGATCCCGTCTGTCAGTTCAGGCGTAGAACTCTTTGGTCGGTGCTTTGTGATACACCGTGTTGGTGAGTTTGGTCTCTCCCAAATCGTAGCTACCTTCATCTTTTTTCTTCATGCGGTAGGCGAGGAGGAGGAGCAGGAAGACAGCACAGAGGAATCCAACCACACCACATGCAATTATAGCTGGACAATGCACAGAGAAAAGTTTGAGTTAGATAGAATATTTTTTACAAATGTTTGCCAAACTGAAACAGAAGAGTGTGCCTCACCTGCCAAAACGTCAGTGCGCTCCCACATGTTTTCAGAGGTGACTTCTTGGGGTGCGTCCATCTCGTAAATCCTGCTGCCTCGTCCATCTTTGGCCAGAATCTCATTTTGGACGCCCGTCTCTGGGATGTTGAAGTTGCTTCTTATTACGTCTACATCTACATCACTTTCAATGCCGTTACCAAAGGTCGTGGAGTAAGCAGGAGGCACAGCGCTGGTGGCCCTGTTCATTGTCGGTCTCACATCAACCACCTGAAAAGACAATGCAAATAATGTCAATCTCAAACCGTATAATGTATTAAATCTAGTCCTGATGTGGGGCGGCAAGAATGACTGAAATGTATTTGATTTGAAGGGTCAGAAATAGCAAATCATATGGCCGCAATTACAAGACATTGTGTCGTCTGCAAACAGCAAAGTATCACAAGTCAAAAACGGATAACCCTGTCGTTTTAAGATCTCTACAAATATGATCTCAAATGCATGCAATTCTTTTATTAGTTTGATAATTCAGTCCGCTCTCAAATGTTGCTCTAAGCCAAATTTTAAATATTGAGTCTGAACAAAATCCTATTTAAACTACACTTCTGTCATTTTTGTAAGCCATACCTCCTCTTTGTTGTCACTGAGGGTTGGTGCTTTCGGAGCAGAGTCCCTCGCGGTGGTCGAGGGCTCTGGGCTTTTCGCTGCAGTGGTCAGTCCAAAGTGCGGGGAGCTTGATGTTGGCTGTGGCTGAAGTGGCTCGACGGGAACAATTTCTCCATCAAATTGGGTTTTGGAGAAGTTGAGAAACTTCAGGAGTTCAGGATCCTCTGGGTTGTAACCTAAACACACACAAAAACATAATTTCAAATATAGCAAAATAATAATTAAAATAATAGTTTCTCATCATCTCATTATTATTACTCCAGCTATCAGGATTTTAGTGAATGCTGGGATAAACAGAATAGCATACAAAACACATGAGTCATTTGCCATAGGAATTTTTGACATCTGTAGGCTTCTCATAAAAATCTTAACGGGTTCGCTCCATATCTCCGCGGGTCAAACATCTGTCTGTGCTTCTGTGTCTGAATAAACAGCTTCATGTGACTGATATAACTCAGCCAGAACAAGCATTACCATAGTCTCCAGATCCGGAGCCAGAGCCATCGTCTTCACCATCTTCGTCGTCGATCGGAAGGTCACCCGACGTCCGCCCCTCCAAGTACAGGTCGTCTGCTGCTGAGGGGCGCTGCGACGAGACCAAGATCTGAAAAACAAACAAAGAAGATTATTTTTCAATTTCACAAAAGTGAAGGAAAAAGCAAAGACAGAGAGGGACCCGCAGACCGGCTCCTTTCACACTTGAGCAAACTGAAAACATGTGACCGCCTCCACGGCCAACAGAAAGATGATCGCTCTCAATGACATATACGCTGTGTGTCAAAGTCTGCAGAGCATGAATTGCATCCAGATTGTAGCCTGCCCTGTACAGTTACTTACAGAACAGTTATATATTGTACAGTAACAGGCCTGTTCCATTAGTTCCACTTGGCTTAGTTGGGCGGAGGAGTTGATGCACAGATCAGACAAGCATAAGGATTAAAAGTACGTTAACTTGGGGAAGGGTTACAAGGGAAAACTCTCGGCAATCCACACACAAATGGGTGTAACTACGAAACAAAGGCCTGGACTTCTCCACACACATGTTCAAACAAAGCAAGTAACTTTCATCAGGAACCTCTTGTCAAGTCTATAATTACAAAATAAAGAAGACTCGGCGAGAGGGTGAAGCCGAGACGCTCGTAGCAGATGAATATGGTCTATTGAGGCCTGAAGTATGTCTGGTATGTGTACTATGCTTCCACTAACACAGGTGCTGAAGACCGGGAGAATAAGGGAAAGCGGGAGGGACAGAAGGAGAGACGGCCTTCTCCTAAAACAGGTGCTGACAACGAACCAAGAAGGCTGGGTTTTCCAAGTGCTTTGTCGGGCAAACAGACGAAACGAAGAGTCATCAATAGTGAAAGTTACTTGAAAGGGTTTTGTTCCAAGTCGCACAACGCATTCGGCATTTTATCTTTTACGCAGAGGACACATGTTGTGAGTTAAGTATATATTGCTCTAATAAAATCTCATGAAGCCCTTTTAATTGGTTCCACTGTGGCTTCTCAGATGTCTTGATTTTTATGTGAACCACCGCGACTGTAACAAGAGAAAGACATAAGACAAACCAGCTGGAGTGTTGTCATAGCACAGAAACAGGCCAAAAAGAAGGAGAAAAAAATTGAAGAAAATAAATCTCAAACTTTATATTTCACACAAAGACACTGGTCACACGGTGCCAGTGTCGACTGAAATAGCAGAGGGGGATCTCACATTCCTGCTGTCTTCAAGCGGGGAGTACAAAAGCAGATGCTCTGCCGCTTGTCTAAACTAAACACACAACAGCAGTTCTGTGACGTCTTCTTTTCCTGTTGATTTACATTTTATCATGCCATACCTCGCACTTTGAGATCAATGTTGAGACAAGTTGGTAAATGATAAAGTGTCAAACCAAAGTATATAGAACCTCACATTTCTGTGTTTCTCCAAAATTATTCTTATTCTATACTTGAATTTTACATTCCTTAGTAAACATTGTCTACTATTGTTATCCATAGCTTTCAGACACTTGAAAACGTATCATCGTTAACATAACAATTAACAACTCAAAACAAAATATTAGTTCTATTGATTTTAGAGTAACTACATGGGTGAGATTTAGAGTGTTTATCCCAACAGACATCAGTCATCTCACACTGTCAGATAAAATTTAAAAAACACCATATTAGGTCTGATTTCAATCCCGCTTTTCTGCCTCTTTTGTTTTATGACTCATCTCATTCAGGGAACATTTTTTGACGTTGTGTAACATCCTTTACATAGACAGACTTGTTAATGCATTCACAGTTACTGCAACAGCGGCTCCAGCACATGATGCATCTGGAAAGAATACACTGTGCAGGGAAAAAATGCAACAATAAGTAAACATCTGGTTTGAATGCTTTGTCACAGCAGCTCAGACACCTTTGTGGAAGAAGAGAGGCAACAACAGGGCTCCTGCTTTTCACACTACAAAGATAGTTGAGTAGACTGACCGTGATCTGGTCATTAACAAAAATCAACTTGGCCCAAGGGTTCAAAAATCAGATACTAATCAACATTGGAAAGTATCAATACTTATATACAAAAAAATATATATGAACAGGACAAAATTGCACTTTTTCCAAATAGTTTCTGAATTATCTAGATATCAAAACTAGTATAACACCACTTTGTAACATAAAGAAAGTGCTTCTGTGTTGAAAATGACTGTGTGTCGTCTTATATAAAGAGCATTTTATTATCCTCGTGTTATTGAAATTTATAGCGAGCCTATTACTTGGGATCAAAATAAAGTTTGAAATTTTAGCACAAAGACTACTTTCCCCCATAATAATTTTTACTCCACTATTGCGACTCAAGTACTATGATCTCTTTGATTGGGAAAGTTGTCCAAGGGGACTTTGATTGTGTAATCTTTAGGTACACGTCAGCCTCACAAAATAAATAAAATAAAATAAAGGAATCCTACAAAGAAATATAGAGAATGAGCAAGTATGTTTTCATTAAGTCATGTTTTTGTTTTGTTGATAATGGTATGGCAATGATTCCTGATTAAAAAATAAAAAATTCAAAAGCTTCTCTGGTGCAGCAGACTTTGATAAACTGACCAGTATTGCCACATGTTCCGGTACTTGATAAGAGATCGATAATCACAAGTCGGGTAAAGGGCATTAACACTCTGTGTACCCACACAGTTACTTCATGTACTTTTATATTTTGTACAGTGAGCAGCAGCGATGAGGAAACCATTATCTAATATTACAAAGCCAATCAGTCTTGGAGAGATGATACATGATCTCCACATACATAACTTTACAATAGTGAGAGGTGAGTGGAAAACTGCATATGTCCCGCTGCAGTTCGGAGCGTGTCTGGACTAGCCCACAGGGACTCACCCTGACTCATCCATCCAGAAAATGACCCAACTACCGGCTCTCAAAGTGACACACACAAAGCCCATTTCAACATTCATCCGATAGACGCAAGCAGCATCAATGACTGACTAATCAGTAGCTCTTAAGTCATTTAGAAACAGACCAAAGTACCATGTAACTTAGCACACCCAGTAATTTAGGGCTGGAGTCTGTAAGTGAGGAGAGCGTTTTGTGTTTTGTGATGGCATGTCCATGAACAAATATCTTTTTCTTTTTTAACAAGATTTGGCACAGAAGTTTACAGTACACATTATAAACTGTACTGGTCCCATTAAGTTTGGACAGTTCCTTGTCTTGGTCATTTCTCTCACTGAATAGTTCTTGGATAGGTCAAGGTGGCTTCTAATAATAAAATGTTTTGAACGCTTGTCAACATGGATCTCATTTATTTTGTTTCCATTAAAGACCTTCATTTGGGGTTTATGTGTGTAATATCCCAAACAAGGATATGTAGTGATATTTCTGCCCTTTTGTTGTTCATTTTATGGTCCATTCAAATGTTTTATGAATGGGCAAATTTAGGTAATAGGGTTCTTTCTTGTCAAAGTAACCCTAACCCTTTCAGCTTGGGACTGACAAACATTAGAACAGCAGATATACCAGATACCAAAAAAAAAAACAGAATGCTAATAAAAACTGTAATATATATAAATATTGGTAAAATACTAAAAACTCTTGTCTTTTCTATTTATTCACATTGGCCAAATTGTAAGTTGGTGCTTCATGTCCCACAAGGCCACTCTCAGGTTTCAGTTCACTCCTTTCCACTGCATAAAGTCCATAAATCAAAAGCATAGAGGGTTTTTGAGAGGCTTTCTTGGGGGACTTTCACAGTCTATAAATCACACACGCAGGATATATTTGCACTTGTGACAAGGTGCAGATAAATGTGAGCCTTTTTAGCCTGTCATTTCCAGGTGTTTTCCAGCATTTCCAGGCGCACACGCGCAGCAAAGACAAGGAAAAGATTTGGCCATTTAAGAGAAAAGGAAAGCAAGATGATCAGTAGCCATGCCCTGCTTTCCTCTTACTTAATTTTAAAGTTATATCCATCTCACACAAAGAGAGCAAATATAAGAACAGGATATTCAGCCATTTAAAAGGAACTAAGGTCAAGCAAGTCAAATCTGGGTGATGATTTGACATTGTGACATTTCTTTCTCTTAATAAACATATTTGAATTACCACTTGAGTAAATATACAGCACATTTTTACATTCGTACAAAAACGAGGTTAAAAAATCGAGTGTTTTCTTTTGATTGAAAAAAAGACATAATGTGCTTTAATCAAACAAAAACAAAAACAAAGGTTGTTTACGTTCGAACGGACAATTGTCAACATAAAAATATTAAAAACTACAAAATAATCTTAAAAGGAAACGAAAATGAAAGCGTTTTACCTTTTCAGTGAAGAACCCAGCCGCCAATCCGACGAGGATCACCAGGCAAAGATTCCTCATCTCAACTTCCGAAAAGTTTAAAAACAAATTTGAAAGAAAGTGCTCTAAACTACAAAATAAACACAATCAAGAGCCGTCCAGATCAGAATAATCCGACTTCCGTCCGCATAAATCAAAGATAAATCTGCTCTCGTTGAAAACTCGCCGCGTTGTGATGTGGAGGAGCACTGGAAAAGTTGTTTGGTCTGAGTCTGGCAAACAGCGTGGCTGCGTAATGACGTAAGCCGACGTTCATTGAAGAAAACAGGGGCGTCTTCTTACGTATTCAGATGGAAGGCATGTCCAGAGAAATGTACTCTGTGTGCTACAAAGATCTATTATAGGCTCCAGCAGGTTATTGCCAAAGAGGGAAAGAAAAGGATGCGTAACTGTATTATTTAATTTAGATATAAAAACTGTATATAGATAAGGTATTATAATATACCTGGGTTTCAGCATCCTTTTTTATACATTTTGAGTGTTAATTGTTACTCTGAAACTCAGCATAGAATAGACAAGTAGCTAATAAGAACTGTGTTGGAAATTGCATTTATTTATATTTATGTGTGGATACTAATAAACCTCTCTTTAAAAAAATAAATAAATAAAGTGTCATCTTGCCTACACAAATGCTGGTGGCATGTTTTGCCCACTTACTGTATGATATTGCCTTACAAAACACTTACAAAACACTTATAATAAAAATAATAATACAATCGAACATTAATACCCTCCTGTGCATCCAGAAAATCTCAAGGGATAATATCTCATTCTGACACTGACAGCTATGATTTAATATACACATTACCATTGTAGAGCCAATAAAAATGTCAAACTTTACTTTTACTTTAGAGATTTGTTACATGTGCACATTTAAATATTATACATGTTGTACGTTATAAATAAATCACAGTGGAAGATGAAGTAAATGCAACGCTGACCTCTACTGGCCTTTAACACTCACAGCAAATCATGTCTACAGTGTGCTCGGCTTGAGACAGATTTGGTAACGACTTTTAATAAAATTGGGACTTCTGAGTCCAACGATGTAAAGTCCTCAGCAGCTCAATGGCATTTTACAAAGCAGAAATAAGGATCATCTGATTCCACCACCTTTTAGATTTCTTTTCCACACTGGAGGAATCTACAAGACCAATGGAAGTGTTGTTTACAATATTGCAGATTATTATTAGATGAATGTATACAAATAAGAATGTATAAATAATTACCAGCGAAGGCTCTAGATGACGTCCCAAAAATGAAAGCAGCCTTCTCCATATTAAGCCACTCCCCAAAAACATAAAACCTGTGACAAGCCAAAAAACTCTTGGATCCTGTAAGTACACAAAACACATGATTAAAACATTAACATACTGAAAAAAGAAAACATTGTATAAGAATTACCTCCTCAAATGATGACTCCAGGTTCATACCAAATGCAACCCCGATTAGACCAAACAAAGAGAGGGAAAATGTGCCCATCGTTAGCTGCAGATTGAGACGCATCATAACATTTCGGTGACTATGGGGAAAAATATGATTAAATATATCTTTTTACAAGTTTGCAACTGTTTACATGTACAAAAACACTGTAGTGGAGTACCTGTCCAGATTGATAAAGATCACGCTTTCAGAGTCATCGATTAGTCCTTTTAACTCTCTGGCCTTATTCCCCAGCTCTTCTGCCTGTAGGAAACATCACTCAATATTTAACCACAAGTAGTATAAACTGTAACAAACAATAAGTAACAATATCACATTAGACAAGAACTTAGATGAATTCTTGTGAATAGCCATAAATTTGCATCTTACTATCTGCACTTAAATATGCCTTAACATGAACATTTCCCCAAAGTGAGAACAATAAGTAGCCATTTTATTTCAGAAGTATTCAGAGAAACAGATGCCGCAAATACATCTTTTACCTGCATATAATAATTCTCCAACAACAGCTCCATCTCCTCAGCGTGGTCAATACCCAGGCTGCTTTCTTCACTGTAAATGAAGAATGATATCACATAAATACTGTACATAAAATATAAACATCATTGCATGTTAGGGAAATCTCTAAGCATCACTTGTTGAACATTTTTATTTTAGTGTGTTGTGTTATTGTCAAGATTTGTAGTTGCAATACACGTTTAACACATACAAAACTCTTGGGTCAGTCCACTTGGTTAGACAAAGCTCTTCTATCATCTCATCTTCATCCAAAATCTTCAGCAATGACTCTTTGAAAACTTTTATGTCTGTCTCCAACTCTGACAAACTAAAAGAGACAAAATAAATGTAAATGTATTTGTGTATCTGTGTACTGGTAGAGCTTGTGTTGTACCTTTTGCTGTTCTGAAGCAGAACATGTAGCTTGCTTCGGTCGGCAGAGAGAATTTTTGGGTCCACCAGAGATTCCAATGTGTCCAAAATCACAGGCTCAACCTCATTTAACCGGGTGTGGAGAGCGTTTACCTGTTAACAATCACAATGGTAAGTTATACATTTAGGCTCTGCTTGGACACCGGCTACATTAATGCGGCCACAAAAATCAGATAATCATAGAAGTCAGTAGTGGTGGAATGTAACAAAGTACAAAAGTAAAAGTACTGTACCTAAAGTTTTTAGGTATCTGTACTTTACTTCAGTACATTTTACAGTAGATATTTTTTACTTTAACGTCTCTACATTTCAGAGCATGTATCTCTACTTTCTACTCCACTACATTTTTGAACGGGATTGGAAAGTAAAAATATATTTTCTAAAGGTTTTAGCTCAGCTGAAAAGGCTGAGGGGTTTATTTTTTAGCACATTTATGGCAATATCTTGCCTGTTTGTTTTTCTAGTTCCCTTTGAGCAAACAAAATAGCCTCTATAGAGAAAAATAACCTCCAAAGTTGCCTATAATGATCAAAACTCAACAGAATAAATCAATCGATTACAATTTGATGCTTTAATAGTTCTCCAAACCAAAAATAATTTCTTTTACGTTTTACTCTTAAAGTACATTTTTAAAAGAGTACTTGAACACTTTTACTTCAGTAGATTTTTTAATGTGATACTTTTACTTGAGTACTTTTTTGCAGCTGTATCTGTATTTTTACTTGAGTAAAAAAATGGAGTACTTCATCCACCACAGGAAGTCAGAAAACTAAATACTAAAATCAGATTTTGACATGTATATAATATGTACATACAATTCTAATAATTTAAAATTCCAGGAGTACATGTGTCAGTTCCTTAATTTATTTTAGAGAAAGAGTGGTATTTGGAAGTCTTTTAATCTTTGATCTCTTTGATAACTGATTAAATCAGTGATCATGTGTGACCATCAATCAGTGATATGATCAATCTATGATCATATTTTGGTGAATGCATGTAGTCACAGTCAGTCTGTATGCTCACCCGATGTTGTAGTATGGCCTCTAGAGCTCTGAACTCAAAGGGGAGAGAGTACGTCTGTGTGGCCAGCTGCGGGGCAAGGTCCAGCACCAGCCACCTCTCCAGTCCCACCCCACGAAAGTCCAACACCTGCAGGGTCTCCAAGGTCACAATGGCCTTTAGGGACTGCAAAAAGAAATATTGAATGCAGCATATTTTTTAGAATATTGTGCGACAATACAAACTAGGGGTGTGAATATAAAATCAAATCATGATCTGACCCTGTGATTATCTGCCCATCTAGAGAGATTGTATTGATTGATATTGATTCAGTGTGTCTGTTTTATAATATTAATACAAAACACTTTTCAAACACACTTTACATAAGGAGACAAATGATGGGCCCTTTGTTCATGCACATGCCGTTTACTTTTACCCATCTCTTTTTAGATTTTGTCAAAAATAGTGAAGTTTTAAATCTTAAAAGAAGCAGATGATTTTATCTATCTATTAAAGCTGGGGTACCTGATTTTTAGACCGTGAACTGAAACAGGACCACTCTCAATCAGCTCTTATCGCTAAGAGGCATATAGTAAAGTCCTGTACATTGATCTTACTCACAAGTTTGCAACAGATAAAATGTTTTCTACTTTGATAAAGACAGTGTGTCATGGTCTAATTTTTATCAAAATGTTCTGCTTTTACAACACACTTTAAGGGGTGAAAAACAGAATAAATTATGACACAACAAAAGTTTGAATCTCAATCCATATTTTAAAAAGCTGCTTCTGGAAGCTGTTTTGACCTCTGATCTGTCAACATTTGAGGTAGACAAATGTTATGAAAACACCATTTTCAACACAGTGTTCTAGGTTGGAGAAGCGACCGGAGGAAAACAAGGTAACATGCCTTTCATTGCTAATTCAGCTATTGCATTGACTATCCACAGCATTGCGCAGTTAAGTCATGTTGGTGAAGAAGTTAATGGTTTTTAAAGTTAAATCTCAATTAGATTAAATTGGAGGTAGTTTTAACGTTTTCTTACTTTCTTATACTGTGATTATTTAATTCCAAGATGGATGGTAGGCTGCTGTGCTTATTTTTGGTGGGGAGCCTTTTGTCTCGGAGTCAGGCCAAAAACAAAACCTGCCTCACGTCGGCCTCCACCTGTGACGAGTGCATACAGTCAGGCCCAGAGTGTGGCTGGTGCATGGATCCACTGCACACAACACGCTGCAATACAATGGAAAGGCTGCAGAAAGCGGGGTGTACAAGCAGTCAAGTATACAACCCCAGAGGTGAACTGACCATAAAAAGGTAGGTTTGAAACGTATATTTGCAGCTATTGATATTTTGATGAAACAAAGCAATAAGTTTGGTGTTGTGGTAGGAACGAGCCTGCTGATGGCCGCTCTATCTTCCTGGAGCCTCAGGAAATGTCTGTTCATTTAAGACCGGGAGTAAGTCTGGTCTTCACTTTAAAAATCACCACATCCAAACGCCAACCGATCAGGGAGCTGATGCTAGCAACCAGTTCAATACCAGATGGTGTTACTATCACAGTCAAGAGGGTTTCAAATGCAAGTCCTGTGCTTTTTGAGGTAAGTAAACTGTAAAAAATGTTAGGAAAAAATGAACAACGGGGCTTCATTACAATCTGGATGCGTTTACATGAAAGTTTCTCATGTACTACTACTTTCCTAAACATGTTTTGTCCCGACCAAATAAACAAATAATATTAACTGTTAGAACTGCAGATAAAAATTATATTAGAAATCGACTAAACGGCTATTCCTAATTGTATTTATTTATTTCTAAAATATTGTGACTGACAGCTTCACCAAGGGTGTCATTGATGAAAATCACAATAAATATATTAAGCAACCCTATTAATTGACTTAAGGCAGGATTTTCAGAATTAGTTGCAAATGTTTATATTAATTTGCAAAAAACTTAATGGAAGATTTACAAGTTTCTTTCTTTTTTTTTAAACTAAGGTTAATGTAAAGGCTGATAAATGCCCCATCAACGATGATTCAAAACAGTCACGAAACCAAACTGGACCCTGGTCTGTCGATATGAAACCAAATGGTTTTTCACAAAGTGCACAACTGGAAATAAATGTGGACTGTAAGTATTGTCAGTAGTAATAAATACAAGTCCATATAACTGAAGTCCTTAATCATATGTTTTTCTAGGTCAGTGCGAGTGCCTAAACAGACAGGAGTCCAACAGCTCTGAATGCTCTACTCGTGGCACTCTGGTGTGTGGCGTGTGTTTATGTCAGATGCCCTACAGCGGATCGAACTGCCAGACAAACATTGATACTACGCCTTCAATGAGCGATCACTTATGCCGTACCCACAACGATGCCCCTGTCTGCTTTGGGAGGGGCTTTTGTGAGGAGGGCCGCTGTGTTTGTGAAAAGCGTCAAAACCCAAATGAGACGTTTTCTGGTGCCTTTTGTGAATGCAGCAACTTTGACTGTTCGTACAACAATGGCAGGTACATAAGCATTAAAACTATATATGTAAATAATAGGAAGAAAATCAAGTCAGAAGAATTTACACATGCATTTCAAATTGATAATTTACTTTCTCTATTATTTTTATGCATAAATTAAAACACAAAACATGTGACTACACTTGACCTACATTTACATATATAAGTACATAAAGTCACAAACAAATAAAACAAATATGGATATGATAACGTTATGTTATCAGCAGACCAGTGTTTTGCAATCTTTTTTGAGTTGTGGAGTTTTAAGTTTGGAACAATACTACGGCAAAGCAGCTACAAAAATATTACTGAAATAGACCTTGTATTAAAAATATTGAAATGTTGTGGCAAATAATGTCTGTGCCACTATCTGATTCTTTAAATTTAGCAATGGAGTATGTTTGGCTTTCTTTTTTACATCAGAAGTTTGCTCTGGACACTCCAAAATGTTAAATTATTCAATTAAACCCATATGTCAATCTGCTGACATACATTTTTCAAGGCAAACCTCAAGTCACACCAGTGTTCCCAGGCACACTGGTTAAAAATCAGGGGAGTGGTAGATGAATTAAATCAAAATATTTGCACTTGTGACAAACTGTTTTGCACACATATACATCCTCATCAAAAAAATCTGATCAAACTTTTTATTTAACAGGATCTGTGGTGGCCGGGGAGAGTGTATTTGCGGAGTGTGCCTTTGTGAGAAGGACTGGGTGGGTGATGACTGCAGTTGTACGATGGACTCTGCTCCCTGCATGGCTGAAAATCAGATGATTTGTAGCGGACGAGGCATATGCGACTGTGGGAGGTGTAGATGTGAACTGCCTTACACTGGTTCAACCTGCGAGTCCTGCCCCACGTGCTGAAACCGGTGCCAAGAGCATGTAAGATGCGTCGAGTGTCAAGCGTTTGGGATGGAAATGGAGACGTCCATTCGCTTATTTTGTAAAATTGGTGAAAATATTGATTCTTTTTTGTTTTTAGATGTGAGGCGGAGTGTCATGACTACAGTGTGACATTAGTGGACGCAAAAGAGGATGTACCAACGCCTCTATGCAGAATGATCAGCCGAAACGACAGTTGTGTTTTCCATTTTTCTTATTCTACGTCCTCATTTGGTGGCCAGTTGACTGTGGCAAAAACTAAAGAATGTCCAATGTCCCGTCCAATGTTCACATAAATCTACAGTAAAAAACTTTTTTTTTTTCCTGAAACTAAAAAAGTATATCTTGTGCAAATGGTAACACTACAGTTTGATATATTTAAAATTCTAGAGTTTGTAAAAATTCAATCTATTGTATATACATTGTCATAAACATTACCTATCTTTGTCCCCAGATACAATGTTCAATGTTCAGCTGATCGTGTTCAAATCACATCTAAGTTCACTGATAACAATTGTAATGTTGATTAATTCATTTACACAAACATTGCATTGTTTGTAAGAGAATTTAGATAATTTATCCTTGACTTGCATTTTTCCCTTTAACATTGCCCCACAGGAGTCATATTTACACTTTATACTTCTCATTTTCCTTGGCATACCATTATCGAATTCTAGCATAATGCTGTCTAACTGGAGCCTTACTGGCCTCCACAGTCTCACTACACCTGCTGTTTAAACTTCCTCCTCTGGAAACATAGCAAATGGGGTTGAACTCTCAAAGATCATACTATGTTGACATGACAAGTTCCCCCACCTGTATTGGTGGTAAATAAACTTCTGCTTTAGGCATCCATTTGGTCTCCAGCCTTTTACTTCCACCGTTTTTTGGAAATCTGACAACTTCTACAACTCAGCACGTGATAGAAAAGTTGCTGATGATCTCATTTGATGTTTGGTTCTCGGGCTGAATATCCAGTTAGAAAGCAGGATGAGCTACTCACTTTTGGTTGCCAGATCCTATGACTAAAACTAGTAAGAAATAAACATAAAATCCCTCTCTCTGATCTAAATCCTCTGAGCGCAGATTATGTAGCTTACTGAGGGAATTCTGGAGGCTTGTATTTGTGTTCTCAGTGTGCCCTAAATATGAAGGGTTGAGGCACTGGCAAACCAGATTCAGTAGTGATTTTAGCTCCTTTAGTCACCTTATTCCGGAAGTTGCCGTACGCGCCGCCATCTTGTTTCCATGTATTAGTTTACATGGAGCAGACGAGCTCAACAGAAAATAAGTTCTACACGGACAAAAAAAAAGTCTTTTTCAGGCCGCCCAGGAAATCGGTGCGTTGTTGACTTGTTGCTCGTGTACATTTAACATTATAAACAAATCAATCTACTTTATATAACATTTTGGTGGCGAGACTTTTCCCTTGTTCACCATTAGCTTTAACAGAGTTCTCGTTAAACCGGAAGTGCGTTTACTACTGCGTATCTGTGGCAAAAAACGGCAAAAGTGGGCGGGGCAGAATAAGGTGAATAAACCAGTAAAAGCACAGAATATGTACCCTACCTTTAAATACCCTATAAATTCAGTACATCTTCAAAATTTGGAAAAAAGTTCTGTGTAATATCACATTATGAAATGAACCTTTGACAATCTGCAATTAATTAATTGAGCAAGATAATGCCCTCTGACTGCAAACAATATAAGCTGTTACACCCGTAGTTTGACCTTTACAGACAATATGTTTTCAAATGCATGCTAATGACTCTTGTTTAACCATAAATATTTACGTCTTCTCTCAAATGTTGATACTCCTGGATGTGCAATCGGAACGGAATTCTGTTTATATAAATCTAAATTGTTCAGGTCTATTGTCTACCCCTAGTGGACAGTACTGTGTCCGACAGATGATACCTCCATTCTGATGATGATACAGTTGTTTCTGGCAGTTAGGCTTGTGCTGTGCTGAAAGCGCAGGTCTCGGGCCTGTAGACTCAACTCCTGACAGAGCTCAGTCTTTTTCTTTTCTGCAACAAAAAGAAAAAGAAAATACAATGTTTGAAAAAAATATGAAAAGGAAAAAATTGAAAAGGTACTAGAGACTTATTTAAAAGTATATCTTAGGTGAACACAAACTGCAGAAGAGCTCAATAATAAATGCATTTTCAGTCAGGACTTACCAAATGTTGTAACATTTCCTTCTTGGTCAAACCGCATCTGAAATAACATAAAAGACAGCACAACATGTAGAGAGTTAAACGCTTTGCAAAGTGACCTTTACATAAAGTAAAGTAATTAGAAATAGTAGGTCTATTATGCAAGTATTATGCACATAGTTGAAAATAAACTTTTAAATTAAAATATATATTTTTACTTACCACAACAAAAGTAGGAGCTACACTGGAAGGAGAAGCTTCAGACACTGCATGACGAATGGGGCAAACTGTTGTGAGGAAGAAAAAGTTATTGTTCATCTCCGTTAAGATAATTCTGTGTATTTTTTATCAGATGTTGTGGTTGTGCATTACCAGTCCATGCAGCTCCAACCTGCAAGAGGTTCCTCTGAACTTGCACACCAGAGTAATGCTCCAATTGCTGTTTTTTGGTCAAAGCTTTCCTTTGACAGTGAGTCCTGCACCATCCCAGTTTGTTTCCACGTAAAGTGCTGTGCTTCTGCGTAACCAAAGTTCGTATCCCACCCAAAGTTAGCAGTCTGGAAACATCCCGTGAATATAAGTTTACACCAAAAGGTAAACAAGTCCTTAAGCACGTCCTACATCCAGAAAACAGCATCGTGACTGTAGCTTATAACTACAGAAGGCTTACAGATCAAATAATGATGCTTTTATGATATCTGATGTCCTCCCTTTTGGTGTTCCAAGGTGTAACATGGCAAAGAGGTGAATTCAAAAGTCTTGGTCCAATTTTAACCTCGCTGCTTTGGTCTTTTTACAGTCCCAGAGAAGGAAAATTCACTTTGCTCTTGCGTTGTCCGACTTTCTTAACTTTTCTTGCTGCTGTCACTGCTGTTTCCGAACATGTTTTGCTAAGTTGCAGCTAGCTAAAACCTCTTCGTACGAGTTTGACCACGCTGACAAGAGAAAGCAAATAAAAACTTGAAGAATAATCTCAGAGACACATTTAAAAACGAGTAAGATCCAATTGTGGCTTCATGTTTACATCTTGAAGAACATTTAGAAGCAGCACCAGCAACAGCAGCAGGGCATGAGAAGAGCAATGAGTGCGCCCAAGATGCACCGCGCGGAGCAAAGATCGTCTCTGCAAAAGTTAAGTGCATCACTGCACAAATGTATTAATACAAAATAATACAATAAAATAACGTGTTTCTATAGGCTGCATCTTATTGAAATTGTTATTATTATTTTTATTTGTTGTAATGTTTGTAAAGAGAACTATGCGAGAGATACACCTTATGCACCACGTGGATGAACAAAAAAAAAAAAAAAAAAAAAAAAAGATCAACTAAACTCAAAACAGTAGCTGCGCATTTAAAACAATAAAACTAAATTACAAAATAAGAAAATAAATGAGCAAATGTTATATCAGCATCAGCACCACCTCCTCCTCCTCTGGGATGCAGAAACCGGAAGGATGCTGTAGGAGGGAGGAAACGGTGTCGTGTTCAGCTCTGTAGCAGTATTCATTTTAGTAGTAGGCTACATCTATATTTATATTTATTAATGTTTCCATCTTGTTGTTCCAAACCGTCGGGAAATGGCGGGCAGAAGAGCTCGTGGGCTAAGCTTTTGCTCGGTGTGTTTGTGGTGTACATGCTGCACACCGCCTGGCTACTCTATAGTTTCCTCAACAACAAGCCCTGCGACGGTGGAGAGCACTGCATCAGCTCCTACCTGACTGCAAGACCCAGACTACAGGTACAGCCGTGTTGGTTTGATGAGGGCCATGGATGAACACTGTTGAGAAAGTGTTCACGTAATATTATCCTTTGATATTTCATTGTTTTGGTTATATCTTCAAAATGTGTCTCTAACTTTTTCAGCTTAGTGTATTCACCTGTCTCATACCAGACAACAGCCAGCTTAATCTTGCTCTTAAAATTGACCCATTTTATCCACAGTCTTCCTTTGAAAGGTTAGTTGTAAAACACTTATTCAGTCTTGTGTTAGCGTTCATCAGTAAATTATAATTTTTCCTTCTCAGACAGGTCGATGTCTCAGTGCCTGAGGAAACAAGAGCTAACGGCAGCCTGTACGCTGTTGTCTATGTGCACAAAGCTGGAGTTTCCCCCCTAGAAGACAATAGAGAGATCCACTATTCTGCCAAGCTCACCACCTACTTCACCAGCACAGCATCAGAGGAGGACAAGGTAATAACACGATAAAAAGTACTGCAGTGATTCTCAGCCTCTCCCAAGGGAGAAACTTATTTCGTAATGTATGGGAATTTTATCTTTTTGGATCAAACTATTTAATGTTTATTTTGCCCAGCAGAGGAGGACATCACGGAAATCAAAGCCTGTGTCACACTGGAGACCTCGTATGTCTGTTATAATGATGTCTGAAAGTTTCTCATTCAATAAAGGAGGAGTTCCCAGTGATGTGCGTCGCTTCATGAGAGTGTAAGACTGACAGCATTTAAACTGTACTGTACAAAAGTTATCTTCTAAAATGTAATATGTTTGTTTCTCTTGTTCAGCTCTAAGAATGAAAGACAGGTCACTTACCTTCCTCTTCTATTGGTGAATGAGCTCAGCTTCAGAGTCAAAGACCTAATGGTATGATTTAATTGTTCCAGTGTCACTTGTGTTCAGTGACACTAATAATACATTACTGACCCGTTCCTCTGCAGGAAATCAACAGCAGCTCAATGCAGCTCCCTCTTACTCTGTCCTATGAAGGTGTTTCTTTAAGGAGATTCAGGTTTTTGGTCCAATTACAAGACATGGTTTATTCCCTCCGACAATTTGGTGAGTCATTTAAAACTTGGTTTTCTTTTTATCTTCCTGATATGTTACCTCTTCATATTCCTTTATCTTTTTAGGCTTTACAGAAGAAAACATTGATGAAATTAAAGAAACTCTTGTGGGGTCAAACCTGTATCTTTTAATAATGACTGCACTTATCACATCTCTGCAGGTAAGCAGCTTAATTCAAAATGTATATGCAAAAACATATAGTGTTTGCATTAACTATTGACTTTTGTTTTTTCAGCTTGTATGTGAATTTTTAGCTCTTAAAAATGACATAGGCTCGTGGAGGGAAAAAAGCAGCATGGCAGGAGTGTCCAGAAAGACTGGTAAGAAATCTGTTGTTTAAAATTAGAATAGCATTTACTGTGCTGGTAACATTTTGTTTTTCTGTTTAGTTCTATGGCGCAGTCTCAGTACATTACTGATATTTATGCATCTGTTGGAGGAGACAAGCCTTCTGGTGCTGATCCCCATTGGCCTGGGGGCATTTGTAGAGGTACAAATAGTATCTAAAAAGTATTAATGTGACACATAAATAAATAAAATAGTATGTTTGTTAATTGTAGTGTTTAACTTTATCAGGTGTGGAAGGTCTTCAAAGTCTATAAAATCCAACTGCAGTGGAACGGTTTAACTGTGAGTGAATGAGCCACATTCAGATGTATTTTATGTAATTTTCTAATGACTTTGATTGGTATCAGGTTAACAAACTGGATGATGAAGAAAAGAAAACGGTGGAGTTTGATACACAGGTACATGCTTTATTTTGTCTCAGATATGTGTTACTTCACAATGTTCATATTATTATTTTTCATATTTCCACAGGCTTCCAGATATTTGTCCTACTTGGTCTATCCTCTGTGTATCAGTGGAGCTATTTTCTCACTGGCCTACTTACGACAGAAGTGGTGAGTTGTTCAGTTTTTAAAAATTTAATGTGATTCACTTTAATTTTAGTTTTTATTTAAATAGTAAAATGTATTTTTTAGTTATTTTTCCTGGGTGCTTAACACATTGGTGACTGGTGAGTAGTTTTTGTTGCATCATGTTATTGTTATTATTATTATTATTAGCCTTTTTTCTGCCAGGTTTTAACCTGTGTCTTCTCAGGTGTGTATGCGCTGTGCTTCTTGTCCATGGCTCCACAGCTCTTCATCAATCACAAGGTATATCTGACTGCTGAACTGTTCTTTGCAATGAAAATGTTATTCATTTTCAACATGTCTGCTTTTTCTCCCTCACTTCTCGACATCTTAGCTGAAGTCCGTGAGCCACCTGCAGGGGGCAGTGTTGGTGTACAGAGTGAGTACATTGACACAGCTGTCAATATTTAGAAAATGTTTGGTAGTGAATTTGTCAATGAACTGTAAGTAATGTGTTTGATAATTATTCAACATAATGCATTAAGGAGAACCTTTCCAGACAATTATATATAAACTCTCTCACTCGCCACGCCAGTGTACTTCAAAAGTGTAGTACAAATGTGTGTGCGCTTTTCTCACATTTACTTTATCA
Source organism: Rhinogobius similis (assembly GCA_019453435.1). NCBI lineage: Eukaryota > Metazoa > Chordata > Actinopteri > Gobiiformes > Gobiidae > Rhinogobius > Rhinogobius similis. Next base: position 22,284,090 of record CM033626.1, on the reverse strand, counting down.
CTCATGAAGTTTGATTTCATGAAGCTGGTCATATACTTGAAGAATAGAAACATATGTGAATTAAGGATTTCACTTTTGTTTGGAGTCAATAATTGTCAGTAATCGTAAAATCTTGCTGTTTCTTCTCACATTAATCATGAAACAAAAATCATGTATATTTTTACCTCTGAATAAATTCTGTCTGGCTACTAATCTGTCCCACATAACACCTTATAACTTTTCCGACTCTAGAAGATACATAGTGCACAATTATTTACTTTGAGTGAATATCGGTATACACTGACTGGACATTCTGTTATTGCAGGGGGTCAACACATTTATCTCTGACCTGTGCTACGCCGCCTCCTTCTTGAATCCCTCTCTGTCCCTCACTTCCTCTCATCAACTCTGCTGCTTTAGAGACGAGCTTTTCCTTCTACTTTATCTCTACCAGCGCAGGTAAGAAACATGCAAATCATCACATAACAGTGGGCCTTGCACAGACACACAGCAATTTTATAATTTACTCAACTGGTTCCATCCCAATCAGGAAATATGTCTCAAAATCCAGGAGACGAGACTCTGGGACACACAGCAAGAAACTGAAGACTCAATGAGGTCAAAATTACACACAGGAAATTAATCTAATGAAAGTAATTTATAAAGTAACAACCATTTGACATTACTGCATTTTCATTTTGCATTTCTGGCTTTATTTATGAATACTTCTCTACGTAATTATCACTGCTATGTTCAAGTTAAGGCAAAATATGACAAAACAAATCCTTTACAGTCATTATATTTTATCCCCATGGATTGAATCATATGTTTGCTTTCTGATAAAACCTGCATGTAAAAATGTCTGTAATTTATGGCTAGACACAAACTAGTAACTCTTTCTAGAATGTAAATAATTTTGATTGTTGCATTTGTTCATTGACAATGCTTTTGTCTTGTTAAGTTTATGACAAGAATAAAAAATAAAAAACGCTTACAACATGGTGTGTCTCGATGTTCAGTCACTTGTCGTAGTGGTTTCTGTTGAACCAGTATCTAAGTGTATTTGTGTACAGTATTTTGCATCAACGCATTTGACTTTTCTTGCCTTGAGGGACTATTGACATCATGCATTGTCTGCTGTACGCTGGGTGTGTCCTGGGTGTGTGGCTTTACATTCCTTCATTTTACATTGAGCTCTGTAATCGAGGATTTACCCACCGTATGTTTTATCACAGTAAGTAATATTCCAGAAATAGTGTGTGCTGCTTACTTAATTTGTTAACATCCATGGATATCAGCTTCAGTTTGAGGACTTTTTCCCATTTAAAGAGATAGATTTTGTTTTTCAGTTGTTTGCAATAGCAACAACAAATTTCTCTTCATTTTGTAGACATTATCATAGACATATAAATACACTCTGTTGTTATTATTGCATAACATCTAGCAACAAGAATATACATATACAAAGAAGAACATACATTTATCTGGATAAATGGTACTGGTTAGTAGGTACAAAACGAGAAGACACCATGACATAACATTTGGCACCTGAATAACCTGTCTGTGTGTGTGATTGACAGAAGATAAATAGAGAACAAGTATTTGTGAAACCGAAGCAAGCTTTAGGAATGCCCTGTCACCTGAATGAGCGGCGTCTACATTTGTGAGATGTTTTGTGGTTGATGCCAGCGATATAGAAAAAGGGTGGAACTGCCGTCTGGATAAAGAGCTTCTGTAAAACAAACTTGACAAACCACTCTACCAACACTCGTCCCCGGTCAACAGACGAGGGCAGACAGGTGGCACAGGGACGGGAACCATAAATCAGGGGAAAATGCTGCTCTTCCTCGTGGTCCTCAGCCTCTGCTTCACATCAGGTAAGCAGCGCAAGACTTATAATTGTGGAGGTCAGAGCAGGGGACTTATTGGGTCATAGCGAGAAGAGCTTGGGTTAGTTTACCTTCTGCAATACACTGATCCTTTCAAAAGTGTCAAAAGCTGTGTATGAACATATGACACTGTAAGTATCAACAGATCCATGCACAGTGGTCACCAAGGGTCTCCTCTGGGGTTAAGACTCCTCTAAAATTAGATTTTTCTAGGTAAACTTTAAACTCTTGTATAGTGCTTTCCAAGATATCCTAAGGAGATAAACACAGGCAAACAATATTGAAAGTGGTTTTAAAGAGCTGGATTTTCAAGGCTTGAAAATTAATAGGTTTGTTTTCTACATACATTAATACATGTTTATTGCTTTTGCTCAATTAAATCAAACACAAAAGGAGATAAATTTGAATAGGCAAACACAACTTGGTGGAATACAACGCATGATGTTGAACAAAGTTTTCCTTTTTTCTGGTCTTGGCTACTGAACACATCACATTGTTACAATGTAAAAAGTTTCAATATATACATTTATTTTAATTTACGCTCATGCAGAAGAAAAAGAAAAATCATTGCCCTGTGTTAGAGGAGTTTCAGTTTATAGAGACTAGCTTGGCAAGTTTGAATAAAGCTTTGGGAGTTGCCATTAGTCATTCATCTTAATACACAGCAAACAAAACATTGTCACATTGCCCGTTTGAACAGCCACAATCATTTTTAACGTTTTTTTTTTTTCTTCTTTCATTTAATTTCATGTCTTCAGCACAACCACTGCAGTGCTATGTCTGCAGTTCCTCCACCACAAATGATGCATGCAACCAGAACACGCAGGAATGCCAGCCCATACACGACACATGCATGACGACCGTCGACATCCTCGGTAACGACTACTTCAACTATGAATAAATACACAAATAATAAAACGAAAGTTATAGAAGTTTGTATGTGTAGGTTCTGCAAAGGCGTTCGTGAAACAGTGCGCCAGTAAAGCCACGTGTAACGGCGCAGCATCCTCAGCCTCGACAGACTCAAACGGGAACGGGAACAGAATCACCTGCTGCAACACCTACAACCTGTGCAACTACAGTGGAGCCGAGTCAATACATGTGCAAATTACACTTCTGAGTCTGACGGGAGTGTTACTGCTGCTGCTCAAATGACCAGGCAAATGGAAATAAAGATGGTCAAACAAACTAAACGGAACTACTGTAAATAATCTGTTTATACTAGTTAAAATAATTTAAAACCAAAATGTAAATATTACTCACCTTGTGTCACATGTAAACACTGTACAATATGCACTTATTAAAGAGGCACTTTATGTAACTATTTTTGGTGAAGTCTGTCACCTGCTTGTCTAAATATAGATGTTTTTGTTTTTATGTACAAGAAACAACAAAAACAATTTCACATATGAATACAAGATATATCTATGACAATATTATTTATTTGCCTAGATTGTTCCACAGTATGACATTAAGACAAGAATGTGGTGCCAGCAGGCCAAAATACAAGTCAAACCAGTAAGAATTAATCATCCAAAGGCATTTCTTTTAGCAACAAACTGTATGTGAATAATTGCTAGATAGAAAAATGCAATAAATATATTGTGTTGATGTTTTCTGAATTATTTATGTGTATGTTAAAAGAAATGTCCAAATTAATAAAAACGACTAACTATTAAAGTATATTTTCATATTATTTTATTTCATTGCTTTTTTTGCCATTTGACAATACGGCCGGTCCAGCCCAGAAGACAAAATAAAAACCAGTGTTTACAAGTACGAGTTCTGTACAATTGACCAGTGACGCACACCAGCTTAGCTTACAATATAGCAACATTTACACAACAGTTAAAATAGATTGTGTTTTGTTTATACACATTTTATCCCATTGATGCCCAGATGTGTGACCTCTGAGATTGAAGCGGAAACATCGGGGCAGAATGGGGTAAAAATGGTTTCAGATTTTGGTGCTGTGCAAATATGCTGATCACCACCACACCAGTATATCATGCTTATCATGTTCCACCTGTACATTTCACAAAGCTGTCTGTCAAAATACACAAATAACTGTGTGCTGTGCGTTCGTTTCAGTGATTTGTGTCTCACAGACAAGTCCATTTGATACGTGATGTTTTTTTCCCTGTTGTTTTGGTGATTCAAGGCAGGGACAGTTCAAAGATTCACCTGATCCTGGGACGGATAGCAAAGGTAAGACTGGTGGTACCTGGAGCTTTCTTTGGGAGACATTAGAAGATGCTGAGCCTTTAAATGTCAGTGGCACCAAACAATGATACAAAATTGTGTCCTTAGATAAATATAAAGTGGCTCATGGTAATACATAGATAGTGTCTTCAGTAAATCCTCCAGTACTTAAGTGTAGTTGCAAATAGGGCTGCTCAAAAATTAAATAATACTGTCAAATGTTAACCTGTTTTAAGAAGCATAGACTTGCTCATTTAGTGCTTTGTGAATTAAAAACATAATAGAATCAATACATGTTATGGCTCCAGGTTTTGAGAGGCAGACTGAGTGTCCAGAACAAAAATTCAGAACAAAATTTGATTCATTAATTTTAGCACTATGCACTATTTTTTAAATACGCTGAAGTAAGGCTGGGCAATTCATATCATTTTAATTGATTTTATTCAGTGATATGCAATTGTCTGATGGTTCTAATTTCTATTAATGATCAGCTTGGGTCATTTTAATCAAAAGGTCCACAGACAATCAGACTGCCATTTAGAAATCGAGATCAATTCAATGGTGATAAAAATGTTGGTTATTTTTTTCCTTCTTGCCCAGCCCGAAGTTTAAATAATAATTCTAATCACAATTAAACTGAACAGCCCTCGTTGCAATGAGACAGTTTGATGGTGGCTAAACCATATCCTCGTGTAGGAAGACTGTTGGACAATGAGCAGCTGGAGACCAGGAAAAAGTGGGTCCAGAGGAAGCCAAGAGTGTTTTTTTTCCTTGTAGTGTATGAAAAGTAGACTGGCCTTTTTCCTCTGCCATCTCCCATTCTGTCCATCTCGTCCTCTGCAATTTCTGTCTATAAATAAAAACCAAAAAGATGGATGGAGAGAATACAAGAACAGCGGGAGGAGTTTTAAATTTCATCCACGCAGCAGTTTGAGATGACTGGCTGAAAGCGGACAGGAAATTTGACTGGTTTGATCCAGTCAGTGAGTTCTGTAGTGAAGGATTATTTGCAGAGAACAAAAGAAATCCAGTGAAGACATCTCATGCAGATCCCATGTGGTTAAATTAGGTTGTCTTGGCTTTTGACAAATTCACATTGCAGACGAGATGTTTTTCGGGTTACACCTGTGATCCCATGGTTTTGGCTCATTTTAGGTATCCAGAAAGTTAAAAATACCAGATAAATTCACTCTAGCTCCTTTCTTGCTGTGTTCCAGTCCAACCAGAGTCGAGCTGCCAGGTCCCTGATTCAGGAGAAGTGTTTTACTGTTTGTGTGATAAGAAAGTCACAGTGGAGAAGTGTATCCTTAAAGTTAATGCACAGATTTGTCAACGATTCTTCACAGACTATATCAAAATATAAGAGCCATAGTCCCCTTATGGCGGAGCGTTCAGCTTCATTTTCTCTCACAACAAGAGTCCAGGAGTCTTAAGCGCCACCATTGTCCAAGATGTCCTTTAAATAACATACAAAGTCCTGCTGATTGCGCTTTGTCAGGGCTAATGTGGGCGCGACTGGGCCATCATCTTGAGCCGTGATTGGTCAATGACATCGAGCAGGTTCTTGGCGTCAACAGCGAGAGCATGGGCTGCTGTCAGCATCTGTTTCTTGTAGTCCTGCTGAAGACTGAAACAAAAGTGTAATTTAGTGCCCAGACATGATCTATCAAGTCATTATTTCGATTCAAAATTAAGTTTAAAGAAGACATATTGTGCTTTTTGCAGGTACTTATTGTAAACAACGCTATCGATCTATAACTTTCTGTTCAAAACTGCTGAACTGATAAACCCCGCTCTTCATAGTGGCATTTTGTCATTAGTGTGTTTTTATTTTTGGAAAGTGGCAACAACATTCTCGACCCCTACCTGTATCACTTGCAGTCTCAATGTTTCAAATAATCCAAACTAAGTACAGAGGAGTGGGCAGGGATAGGGGGTATGTGAAAACAAAGCACTTGAGCCTCAGTTGCAGGACAATACAGGACTGCTAAAACATGCAGGAATCCATCACAGCACAACTTCGAGTAAACTGATGAAGACTGTTGTGCTGTTGTTATGGTTGTAAAAAGCTGATTAAAAGTTGATTTTGCATAATATGTCCCCTTTAATTTGATACATTTGTGCTCACCTTGTCATCACATATTGCTGGGCTAACTTCATCTTCCCTATGAGCTCTGCCAAGTCAGAGTTCAAAAGCTTTTGTGCCATCTCAATCTGTAAATAAAACGTTAAATTAGCTACAACAGGACCATAACAAAGCAGGTTAAAAAAAAAAACCATATTGATTTGAAGTTTTACATTATACCTCTCTGTGTGTGCTGGCTGGAAGTTGTGGAAGCGTCTCATCGACTGTGGCCAATAATGTTCTTAATGCAAGGCCAACATCCTAAAACACAGATCAAATTATTCAAAACATCGAGTTAAAACACTACAAACAGTATAAATTTAAAAAGAGTGCAAGTACTCAAGAGGTTGTTCAATTATTCATGTGATGAAAGCTGGATTTTCTAATATTCATATCTCGCATGCATTAATTAAAACCTGCTGAAAGATGTAGCTCTGTAAAGTCAGGGTCAACTAAACTGGTCAACTGCTTAAAATCCTCCACAGAAAACTTAGCACTTCAGCACTTCAGTTTAGTCTGCTGCTGTGAACATCAAATTACTACATTTTAGGCTTTTATGCCAAATCAAAAGTAGTTATGTTATCAGTGTCCTTGATGACACGGATTACCTTGACCATGGGCACATATTCCTCTGGTGGTGCTGGTTGGATTCTGCTCGACATTTCAATCACAGCCTTCACCAGCCCCGTCACATTCTCGTAGACTTTGTCGTTGGAGCGGTCCAGGTTGGCTGTGGGAGGAGGGCTGATCTCCTGAGGCTGCAGCTGAAGCAAGAGAGCAGCGATGAGAAACAAATTCGATATGTTCTGTAAACATAACAATATTTTAAGGACAGACAAGCTTTTACATGAACACAAGCTAATGGGTTAATGAATGAGTAAGGGAGTGAACTGATTAATTGATGAAAACGTGAGCAGGTTAGTTTCATAAAAGTTGTTTTAATAATAATAAAGTATTTTGTGTCCATTAGATGGCGCTAATGTATAGCTAGACAAACTTTACAGGTAATTATGTTGTACACAAATGTTTGCATTATGTATTATGTAAAAGTATGTCTTTGTTAAATTTGTATCAAAGGTAATCTCAATGAATGTGTTATGGATTAAATCATATACATAAATTATATACATAAATTCTGCCAAAATAAGAAAAAAGCAATTTCACAGTTGTGGAAACATTGACATAGTTTCCTCCTTTGAGGTTAGTGTCTCTCTTTTTTTTTTAAATGTGTTTGTTTTTTTCCACAAGTCTGCAATAACTATACAATATCAATCTTATCTATAAATCAAAATCTGTTCTATCTACCTATTCTATCTATCTATCTTCTTCTACTATCTAGTTCCTTTGTCATATCCAAACTTATTCTACACAAATACATTCAGTTAGGGCAGCAACGACTTAATCGATTAATCGCAACTAATCGATTATAGAAATGGTTGTCAACTAATTAGATTATAAAAATAATCGTTAACTTCTCTATACATTCATTCCAAAACATTCTATGAGATGCAGAGAAGATATTTTATTAACCATACGGAATCACACAAAAATGACACAGGAATCATGTAAATTGTGTGTTTTTGATTAAAATACTCATTCTATAAATCATCTATAAAATTCCCCACCAGGACGTCATCAGACGGCTTCACTTCAGCTTTATTTGAGTATAATTTAGTAAAAATCTCATATTCACAGGCATTTCGCGTTGCAAACAACCAATCGATTCATCAAATGAATAATCGCTTGACTAATCGATTACCAAAATAATCGTTAGTTGAAGCCCTACATTCAGTAATACTTTCTTTGAAATCAAAGGACTGTCAACACAATGTGAATATTTACTGAATCAAATAAGGTAGTGATGAAAATGGTATAATCAATAAGGAAAACAGGAACATAAACATGTGATTTTGTAAAGAGTGACAGAAGAAACACTGTGAGGAGACCAGACAAGACGCACAGTAAACACACACAGACGGTGTGCTGCTTACCCGCCAGGGCTAGGGTCAACAGTAAGTGCAGGAGGGGAGAGGAGGGACAGAGTGCATCCATAAAAGAAGATACAAGGAAACATTAAAACATGCACTGTGTATATTTGAACCATACACTCCTGTAAGTATATCCAACCATGTAATTAGTGGTAGTTGATGTTATTAAGACAATATTGTACTGCAGTATTCATGAGTGTTTAGATATGTGTGTATGTGGTGGCATTTCTCTCAGTAAAAGCACCTTCACTCCATCGTTGTAACTGTCTACAGTGTTCACACAGGCCAGACCACCCACTTGACTTTGGGCGCCGGGTCGAGGGGGTTTCTTTGGGGGAGCTGCATGTTCTGAAGACAAGACAGGAGAAAATTAACATGTTAGTATCATTATTTATCACTCAAAATATTATTTCATTTCACATTTGAGTTAACATAAAAACAGTCTCCTGCAGCTGATATGTGAAATATGCATGACTAATATATCTGCCAACAAATGCTGTAGAATGTAGAATAATAGGACAGTTCCAGTGTGTTACCTGCTTTGCCCACAGGCTGGTATATGTGCTGGTTTCCAGTCTACACAAACAAACAAACAAACAAATAAAGTCACACACAAGATACACTTCACAGGAAATTAAAAGTTCTCAGCAAAAACCATGGTTTGTTTCTGAAAAATGTTGAGAATCCAGTTTAATTCTCCGGTCACACGGCACCGGGTCTCAGTGCATCTCCAGCTGTCAGCAAATGGAAGTCAACTTAACTTTTCAGTGGTGTGTGGTCGAGCTTTGAGAAACCTGACAGTTTCTTTTCAAACGATTTTAAGGAATATAGAATAAAGAAATGTAAACGTATGCCAAGTCGCTTGTACTAAAAGATTGCCGAATTTTGGCACAAAATATAAACATCACACATCTCTGACACTTACTGCTTTAAAAGAGCAGCAGAGTTCGACATCCCCAGTGCCCAAAAATACCAACATTTTTCACACACACTCAACACACAAACAAGGGAGATTTTCCCACCACAAACCACAGCCATTCACTGGAAGGAGGAGGACAAGCAGAGATGAATTACAGAGACAGAAATATCTACCCCATGACAACTTCTGCAAGAGCTTCTGCTGGCATCAGACAGACAGCAACACTCTGCTGTTTGGTTCACTAGATTGCTACTTTTGCAAGAAGTTACATATAGCTACGCTCAACAATATAATTTAGTTCTTGGCAAAGAAACACATTTAGTTAAATAGAAACTTCAGCAATGAGACAAGGCATGAAAATACTTTCTAGTTCTAATACAACAAAAGTAAAAACAAAAGTCCATTTACAATTTTGCCAAGACAACCAATGATGCTATGGGAATCCACTGACCCTGCACCATGTACGGGTCACTTCCTGTCCCGCGGTCATTAGCCTCGACTCTATTAAAAACAAACAGGTCACACACTGTGGCTGGTTCAATTAGTTGGTCCAAATGGTTGATTTATGTTGTTGCTAAATCAACTTTTATTTATTATAAACTTAACATAAAAACATAAAATTGCACAACTTTGCAAAATTTGACACTTACTGGTGGTTGCAACCCTCCATCTTCTCTGTCCAGGCTCCCTCTAGAGCTTCTCGTATCGGGTTTCTAAAAACACAAATTAAGCACTTAGTAGCAGTAAACTCAATTAAAAGAAATGATTATTCGCACAATAAATGACAACACAACGACCTTTAAAACCTAAAAAGAAAAAAGATGTATAGTTTGTTTTTAGTTAGATGAAAGCAAAGGACTATAAAAATTAAAAAGCCACACATTTTACACTTAAAAAAAATACCTACAGCAGCATCTTTGCTCACATCTAACTTAACTATTTCACTTGAAGTCAAAGATTCCTACCAGTTTTCCAAGACAGGATTTGAAGACCAGCATCTCCAAAATGTTCATCAAAAGTCCTTAGTGTTTGTCTAAATTTAACAGTTTAATCCAAAATGACTGAGTTCTCTATCTATTCTCTATCGCCTTTATCTATATATTCCTATTATCAAATCTGCAACAGATTCATCAGCAGAGGAATTTAGATTAAACTCCAGCTCCTTGCCTCTGCACTCTTCTGCTGCATGTGGAAAGAGGCGAGAGTGGAGGAGGAGGAGGAGGAGGAGGGATGGGGCTGCCAATAAAACAGCCGTCTATGAGCGTCCTGTACTTCACAAACCCTCCTTCCTTTCTCCTCCCTTTTTCACCCCACGCTAAAGTGACAATCTTATAAAAACCAGCCACCCCCGAACCGCACGGCACATATGCGAGGCCATACACACTGCAGTGCTTTTCAGTAATGTGAGTGTTGTCAGTTTGTGGTTGTGGGTCGAGCAGGCTCTTGATTGGTCTGTCAGATTCTCCAAGCCTATCATTAGGCTGGAATTCACACAGGCCACACCTGCCTGTGAACTCTCAGTGTTTCACACACTCTCTCAAAAAGCCCTTCAATCAAAACAGATTTAATATTAAACAGCCCCCCTTTTCCCCGTCGTGTCAGGTCCTTAACCGTTATCGTGTCCTGGCAAGATGCATACGCTTTTTGTACAGCAAAATATTTTAAAACATTTCGTTGTTATTACATAGAAAACATGAACCAACTTGAAATAATGTTTTAATATTAAAGTACATACTGGGCCCTTTTCAGTATGTAATAAAGGTGCCAGAAACAGTACAGATCTTCACTTACCGTTCCATTTATTCTCTATTCTCAGAGTCATGTTAAAATAAATCAAAATAAAAAAGATCTCATGGCGCAGAGCGATTATTCATCTGGGATTCCCAGATGAATAATCACTGGCAGCGTGTTATGTACGCTGCAAATATGTCACAGGAGGACACCTATGTGTTTTTAAAATGAAGTGTTTTTGTCTCAAAGCTAAAGGCTAACATGAATTACCTTACAATCAAAGCAGACACATTTGATAAAAGTACACGAAAAGCCAAGTTGTTTGTCTCTGTAAACAGGTTAGTTTAGTTTGTGGTGTTATTTTAACATTAATGATTAAATTGAATTTAGGTTAGCATTAGCTTTGAGACAGAAACACCACCTTTTATAAAACACAGGTTTCCCCCAGTGAAGTACTCATACCGTACATGTAGGTCATAACATGCTGCAAGTGATTACCCCACTGTTACTCCCTCTCCGCTTTATGTTAATTGATGATTGAATTATTTTAGCAGCACTCGGCTAAGTCTCCCTAAAGAATGAATGGAGCAGAAAGTGAAGCTCTGCATTTTTACAGCCACCGGAGCTAGCTGCTCGGTTTTGTGAAAAGGGCCAGTTCTATAATTATGCCATATATATATATATCCAAAACATTTTCCACATATGCAAAATATAATGTTATATAAAATGGCAGTGGGCATGGTATAACAAATAGTGACGCTCTTGAACAAAAAATATACACAAAAAGGATGGGATAGGTAAATCCAATATATAACTATATTTTACAGTATTATTCAAAGGTTGGTGATATTGATTGTATAGCCATATGTATAACTCAATTGTTTGGTGAATTCTTCGGACAAATATTTTATATACTGTACATTTGCAGTCCATCAAATGTACTGTTTGTTTGAGGTTCAAGTATTGCAGAAAAAGTGAACGGACTGAAAAATGAAACACAAAACGTTCTGAAATATCACCTTTTACCCTACACAAGTAGATTATAAAATTCTATTCTAGTTTACCTTCAAAACAGTCTTGATAATGCGTTGGAGAATATATGCCAACCAATTATTATTTTAATACATTTTTATTTCTTATTTGCCGATGCTAGTGTGATCAGTGTGCGTTACCAGCAGCCTTTCCTCCTGCTCGAGCCACCTCTGATCCTCCTCCATCTGCTGCTGCTGCATGATCAGCTGCTCCTCCATTAACAGACACTGTGGGCCTACACACGGCTGCATGTCTACTGCCCTGTCCTATGCACAAACAAAACGGAACAAAACACAAACAAAACAAACATGCAACACAAGACGCAGAAGACGACATGCACAAAATGACGACACACACAGACAAACACAGACACCAGACTAATGAGAACTCAAATGGAGAAAATGAAACTAAAAAGCATAACTAAAATACTGCATTCTGGTTTGATCCTGGTTTGATCCTAATTTGATCACTGGTTTGGTCCTATTTTGGTCCAAGTTAGGCCCTAGTTTAGTGCTAGTTTAGTTTTGGTTTGAACCTACTTTGATGCTGGTTTGGTCCTAGTTTGGTCCCGGTTTAGTGCTGGTTTGGCCTTGGTTTGATGTTGGTTTGGTCTTGGTTTTATCGTACTTTAGCCCTCTTTTGGTGTTAAATTTATTCTAGTTAGATTGTGTTACTTTGATCCTAGTTCGGTCACTGTTTTGGTACTGGTTTGCTCCTAGTTTGGTCCTGGTTTGGTCCCTGTTTAGTGCTTGTTTGTTCCTCGTTTAGTACTAGTTGGGTGCTGGTTTGGTTCTAGTCCAATGCTGGTTTGGTCCTGGTAGACTCCTAATTTGGTCCCGCTTTAGTCCCAATGCTTGGCTTAGTTCCATCATGTTTTAGTTGAGTCCAGGTTTAGTCCCAGTCTTTATGTGGTTTATGTACGAGTATGAAAGCAGCCTAAAAAGCATTGATGAGGCGTGATTCCTACCTCCATGGCCCACACAGCCATGTCCTGTCCATGAGGCAGAGGGTGGAGCTGGGCGTGCGAGTGTCCATGTACATGGTGCCGCGGGTGAGTGTGGGCATGATGAGTGTCCACCATCGCAGCCTGAGGGGGGTAAAGGGCACTAGGGACAGAGGGGAGCGTGTGGGGGCCCGGGTATCCAGCCATCTGGTGAGAGAAAAAAATATGTATTTAATTCCGCATGATTTATGTGTTTAAGGTTTTCACTTGTAATTGTTTGGTCCAAGTTTAGTCCAGTTTCATTTTGATGAAGACATGGTTTAGTCACGTTTTAGTCCTAGTTTAGCCCTGATCAATTTCAGGTCTAGTTACAGGCTAATTCACAGTTGTCAATTCTAATGTGGTGTTTTTGCAAGTGTGAACGCATCCTCAGTTTTATCAGTTATGTTTTGAAAGGCAGTTTAAGGGTTTTTACCCATTGAAAAGATATTATTGGGATTTGAAATTAATTTAACGTCTTTAAAACTATCGATGAACATTAACTCTAACGCTGTACTACATTTGTTATTAAGAGATTATTAACTTGTTGTAACAAATGAATTATCTCATTATATTAAATGCAATTTCTACAGTATAAACAGAGCCATTTGTAATCGTCACAAGATGCCAGAAAAAAATTATAATATTCATGCTCATAGAAAAACAAAAACATGGCCTGAGAAAAGAAGTCTTGATACCTGGTAGTGTCCTGGGTGCTGTGGACTAGGGTAGAATCCTTCACTTGAGCGTGGACTGGGATAACCCGGTCGACTTGGCTACAAATTTTAGAAAGAAAATATCAGTGAAGACATGATTGATTTCAAACTTTAAATTCACATTGCTGTTAGGACATAAAAAACACCAAAGGACAATTGTCAAACAAACATCACACAAGCCCAGAGAAGGAGTTTGTGTGGCTGAGTTAGCTGTCAATCATTACAGGGAACACCCACTGGGCGGCAAGTCCAGCAAGCAGTTAGTGGAACTGGCGTTGATTACCTCTGTCTGAAACGTGAGGACGACTTATAAAGTTGGTTAGACGTGATGCATATCAAAGATTGTAAGTTTTAATTGTAAACCCACCATTTGATAATGACATGACATTTTATTAGCGCTTACATAAGCCTCATTTCTGATAAAAAAGATCTTGGTAAACATTTTCTAGAAATAAATTAGTTACTTTTATCCGATTTACTGTACATGTAGGGTTGTGCAATTAATACAATTTCAATGAAGTTTTAATTCTTACAATTATTGCTCAAATCCATAACAAAAATATGTAACAAAAAATACATTTTCGTTTTGACTGATATTGGCATTCGTTCTGTGCTGCAAAACATGGAGAAAAGCCACTTGTCCATCGTAGCGTAACATGATTCACAAACGTATGAATTTCAAGTAATATTCCTCTATAGTTGACTTTTCACAGAACATATTTAAATGTTAAGAGTAAACATGATTTAAATGATGTTTTATGTTTTTTTTCCATAATCAAGCAGCCCTGTTTCCATGTGCTGGACATATTAGACTAACACTAACATGTTCAGCACAATTTGAATCCACTACCTTCCACAGTCTTTCATAGTAGCTTGCTCTGGACCACACCTCCGACAGCGAGACAGGCACAAAGACAGACAAGGAAACAACAGGGTAACAGACAGTAGAAACGCAGGATGACGGAAAAGGAAACAAACAAAACAATGATGATGATGGGCTGAAAACAATGAGCCACTTTCACACATGAAAGAACACAGTGAGGTTAAACTTGTGTTAAACTGAAAGGAGTGTGTGTTAAATCAGATATCGTTTAGGAAAATACAAAACTAGACACAGCGGACTGAAGTATGTTGCTGATTCTAGGTAATATTATTGAATGAACAAAATGTTCTAAATGAATGACAAGACACCACAAGGGTAGGTGAGGAAAAACACAACACTTGACAATATCATGAAATTGGTTAAATGTACTGCAATTTATGATAGTAATATAACCCCAAAAAAACTTACAGACAACATAGTTTGTTTATAGTTATAATCTATGACACTTGTGAAACATAATTTTATATTTTCGACATTTTAAATCACAATATTGATCTGACAATTTAATAAAATAAATTAATCTTTTGACCTCTGGTAGAAAACTGCATAACAGATTTCCGCCTTCCCCTATGGTAAGTGACCACCAAAACAATACAAGACAATGCTAACGGACCCGGCTACGACAGCTTTGGTTCACGGTAGCAAGCAACAGATATTTTTTGTTATCGTGTCCAAATGGCTAATTAAATCAGGAGAACTAAGTGAGTATAGACCAGTCATCATATGTGGGGGATAGGGGATAACTGGAATTTTCAGAGCAATGTCATCTAGAATTCAAGACAATAAAGAATACGTAAGCATACATGAATCATTCTAATTACAACGTTGAGTGGGTTAATGATGATGAGGGAAAACAATTATACCATGGCTCTTTAAAGTTGATTTGGCCAAATATGTCTCATTTAATCTACTACTTTAAACAACAAGTGCTATAAAAACCAAATACATATTTGTGCATGCACATCCTGTACATTATTGTATTATTTGCATTATAGTTTCTGTGCTACAACTGCTAAAACAACAGTGACCTCAGCAGTGAGAAGTCTGTGTGTTACAGTTGGGATCTACCAAATGTAAAAATGTTCCCAGTGTAATTTATAAGTGGTCATTTACTTAAAGCCTGTGGTATTTATAATGTGACGACTAGATTTATTATGTTAGCACACATGATGTTAGCTTTAGCTCTACATCGATGGAGAAGTTCCAGTTGAGTGAGGTCACTGGAGTTTATAAGCCCAGTGGAGTCAGGATTTATCGCAGGCATCCTGAACTGAGTGGAAATAGGGTGCAGTAATCCAAGGACACATCAAACTATGTTGGACACAAACAGACGCATACTTTGTCTGTCACCAGCGCGGCAGAGGACAATGCAAGAGCACAAGCTACATGAACGAGCTACATGAACCATTGTAATCAACAACATTTGTGGGTTTCAGATGCAACAATTTAGCCAAAGATGAGAGCGGGGAAGGAAAAATGACTTCTCAATATGCTGAACTTTTTTGAGTGTATGGAAAAATAGATTATGAAGAGAGCTTGTTATTACTAATTTAGAAGATTACACATTATTATTATGTATGGATTATGTTTTGGATATTTCTGCTGAAAAAAGCCACATAATCAATTCAGGATACTGGCTCCGAGAAATGGACATCGTCACTTGCATTTATCTCTAAACAACCAATTCATTCATTGTTATAAATAGGACATATAACTCTCCTTGTTAATAATGGTTTTAACAGTGTTATTGCAAGAAACCTTTGTAAGAAACTTGTGCTTTAAGAAACATGCTACAACACCTGCCTTGGATGGATAGCACATGGGTCGTTCAGAGAAGTGTGAATGGTTGGTAATCAAAAAGCTAGGAGGTTTCGGATGTGAAGGAGAACGAGCCAAAGGCAGAGTTTGGACGGAGGTTACAGGAAGGACTGTGTCTCTTGTTGGGGGTGACAGAGGGACAGAAGAGCCTTGGGGGAGTCTGCTACTTTCACCCACAGCAGGGTGTTCAGAATCAGGACGGACCGGTGGATTAGTTTGGCAGCCGGGAGGAAAGCTTTGCAAGGTCTTAAGATTGGAATTAGAACACAGCTGGATATTGTGGATGGTGTGAGGGCAAATGATTGACATGCTGTAGGGCAGAGTACAGAGGTTAGGACTGGAAAGGGAAAGAGCAGAGGGGAAACGTCTGGGGTACGAGTAGGAATCAGGGAGGAGGCAACCATTTGTTGTGGAATTTGTCCTGTAGAAATAACCGTTAGGCAGAGTTTGTGAGTGTTGTGAAGAAGAAAATCTGACATCTTCATCCACAGAGTTCGCTTGGGATACAGTAGGATGAGGTATACAGTTGTATGAGGTTCGAGGGTGAGGTAAAGGCAGAGTGGAGGAGTGGGGAGTGAACGGGTGAGAGTCAGTGCAGGAGGATGAGTTTCCGAGGCAGAGCTGAGAGGCAAAGCGCTGGTTTGGATGGTAATGGTGGTAGGGTGAAGGAGCAGACAGGCAGTCCAGGGTAAAGGGTGGCTGCAGGGAAGGGCGGCGACTGGGCTGCAAACAGACAAGAAAAGAACAACAGGGACAGGAGGGAGAAAAGTATAAGGATGGAGGAGAGATGAAGGTAAAGTACACTAAAGTAAAGTAGAGGACAGGACAGGACTTTAAAGATGCACTGTGTAACTTTACTGGTGCAGAGGCTGCAACCCATTTGTTGTAATGTAAATGTTATTGCTTTGCCTGGAATGTCCAATGGTATGGAATTAAACTTATCCATTTTGAATTTATTCAATTACAGGTAGAGGTGGGCAATATATATCTTTGATAATATATTGTGAATGTTGTTTTGAAGATATTCATATTGTTTATTATAGAAAACAATGCTACAAAAAGAGATGATTAAATATAAAAATTTTACAGACATTTCACGTTTTTCTGATTAATTAAACTTCATAATACGTTTTAAGACATGTTTTAACACATTTCTCTTGGACTGACATATCATTGTTATCAGGTTACTCCAAAAAGATAGATATCAATTTTGGCAATATCTCCCAGTCATTGCTCAAAAATACATTAAAAAACAATAGTTACGTAACTAAGGTTTTATGAATTTCAGATGACCACCAGAGGACCGTGCTTTGCACACTGATATCTTATTTTTTACTGTGGCTTTAACAAATCTCACCTGTAAAGTGGTCTTCTGTCTCCTACTTGGAGATAGAGATTTTATTGAAATAATGTGGAACATTCCAGTCAAAGCCATAACATCTCCATGGACACAAGCGCAAGAAAAGTACCGGAGTGCATCTTTAATTAGAGAATAAAGCGACAAATAGAGCAAAAATGTGTATAAGCTGAAGGTTACATTGAAAACTAAAGGATTTTGTATACAAGAACAAAACGGTAAATAACTGACAAACGTTGTGAGAAGGGGAAAGTTATAAAATGGACACAAGACAAAAAGCTGAGTGAGAGGAAAGCACAATAGTACTGACGTTATGACAGCACAAGGCATTTCATAATTCATTTTACAGTATCATTGACAGATTTGTTCCCCTGGTAATAAAAAAAAGCTAATTTATCACTATTGGAACTGTGCCAATGTGTGTAAATACAGTGCAAAATAATAAAATTTCTATGCATTTCTGTACAAAAACACTTATATAACTCCCAGCTGCATGAATGACAATGCTGCACTTAAGCTTCAAGCACGTAATCAAGCACTTCACATAAACACATTGGCTGTGCTTATGGACTTACTTTTGGTGGCGCTTCGTCAGACCCTCCAGAGTCCCAGGACACTGTGACCTGCCGCCTCATCTCCATCCGGTTTCTCTCTTTCTGCTGGACTTTCTCTTCTTCCAAAATAGTGCTGCAACAACACATACAACACGACAGACATAAAGACTTAAACTGTGCCTGTTAATGATGCATTTAGTCGGTCAAATTATGAACAATGAGCAAATGATAGTTTATGATTGCTGTTAATCTTATTAGAGCTCTCTAGTGGGTGCGACAAAACAACCACTTCATATGTGGTTACACACACAAACACATGGCCCAACACAGCTCTCAACAGAACAGCTGCCACCAAATACCAGCTATATTAGTTTTCCATCTCTTGCTGCAAATGAGAAAATTCACAAACTGCGTGAAGACATCACACTCAAGAGTTTGATTACAAAACGTTACAAAGCCTCTTTGTCTAGATGGATGAAAACACAATACAATACAATGCAGTACAGTACAATAGAAAATTACTCAAGTTTGGTCTTAGTTTGTTAGACACAAGAAGGTACATTTCCAGTCCAAAATTCTGACTGACTGACTGACCTGTTACATCAGCAAATTAAGATTCTTCCAGTAAAAAATAAACCACTTAAACAAAAAGGAGTTACATCCATGCAACATCCAGTGAGTCCTCAGTCACTCATCTCGTGAACAAGACTAAATTTTATTTCAGAAACATTAGCCGTGCACCGTCTCCTGCTGTGTGCGATACATCTATGTGAGCGTGAGCCTGCACCTGTCCAAGTCATTCTTTTGTCTGGTCCTTTTTCCATCACGACATGAACAACGTCTTTTTCCAACACTGTACAAAAACATTCCCGAATAGTGTTGAAGTTCAGAGCAATTAACAATAAAACGTAGAAAGTACACAAGAAAGAGAAACTTTACGACATGAACTTAAACATTTCTTTGAGATAAAAAAAACAAACAACACTACAAAATATTACAATACATCAGCTATTTTACATTTATTTAATCACTTAGTCTATTTTATGTGGCTTTGTAAATTAATGTCTTACCTCCACACCAGAGCTAGTCCATGTGTTGAAGAAAAAAAATATATCCGTTAAACTGACAATAGACTAGTAGCAAAAATGTGTTCCTGAACAATCCTGGCACAAATAAGTTGCAATACAGTTAAATATTAAAAGTAATGAACGAGCACCACTGCAGTTCTGCCTTTGCCTCCTTTCTTTTATTCTGAATCTACATTTCTCTCTCTCTTTTTGCGTGTTTCAGAGACTGTAGCTCTCCTGGCAGCTGCCCACTGTGTAAACATGCAAACCTCTCACATTGGTCTGTCTAGGAAAACTCAAGTATTCGCTGAGAGCTGCATATTTGGCACGAAAACCCTATAACTGATATCATGATATAAATGCAGCCCCGACCATAAGTCAACTAATTCACAATTCCTTATATGGAGCGAGTTTTACTATTAATAGCGAGTGGCTGAAGTAAACACGGACAGTATTGACTTGGTTTCCATGACACTGAACAAGCCACAATTAAAAGTTCCACCTTTTAGCTCCTTGTTAATGTCTCTATCAATTAAATAAATGCCATTACATTTATTTGCTTAGCTCTCATATCCAGTGCAAATGTTCCAAACTAAGGCCATTAAAAATATAAATTAATTATACACAAATGTCCTTCTAAATGCAGCACAAATATGACATATATAAGAAGAAAATGTTTGAGCACAGTGAACAATGGGACACAGGAGAAACACAGGAATTTAAGATGTGAGTCATGCTGATTTTAGCGAGCTCATAAAACTCCAGGGGGTTGAATATGCATGCTGATTTTCCTGTTACCGTGTCTAAGGGGGGAATGTGCATGCTCAAGGAAATCAAGCATGTCTCACTGTGCTTTTAAATTGCTACAATGATGGCATCTACTATTTATGAGAAAATGGTAGAAGCTGAAAAACAAACATGTTCTGAAAGTAAAATGCTTTCTAGTTTTGTTACCTAGGCTACAGGTCTGTTCATGTTGCATATAATTGTTGAGTCATTGTGGCTGGGAAAAGCCAAAATCCCACTTTATCGTCATGACTATAATTTAGAAAAAAGAAAATTGCATTCACTTTCGTAGTACCAATTACTTTATATGTCATCTGGATTGCCTAATTGCTACACAAAGGATGCATAGTGTTTGGTTGCTACTTATAGTTATTGTCTTGTATATATATTCTTCCATTTGGTGAACGTACAGACGTCATCGCAAATCTGTAACTATGGCAACAGCACGTAATAGACAAACACTCAAAATGCAAATGTATATTGTACAAATTATCTTCAGTTTTCAGTATGGAGATTAAAAGAGTACAGAATAAGCCCTGAGCAATTACAAAAGATCAAATGCCTTCTTGTTCTTATTAAATTATTTACCCTGTCTCCATTTATATTGGCTGGTTCTATTTTTCCAATTATTACTTACTTTGGTGGGATAGTTCTTGTGATAAATATTAATCATGGTCAAGTTACACTTAGTAAAATGGAAAAGTAAAAGTTGAAAATTACAGGAAGGGTTCTAAAATAGAATCCCCTCTCATCAATAAGTGACATTTCATCCAAAATGCAGAGACAATTTGCACGCCACAGACATCTTGCTATTGTGTAATTTATTGTGTAATTTATATGTATTTTGACCACTGTTTACAGTATGGTTGCTAGATAACAGTTAACCCACCTATGTCATATACAATCCAAAGTTTAAGACCAGTTGATTAATTGACAAAAGTCACATTTTGCATGGTTGGATCTTAACAAGGTTAGCAAGTTAAGGTTAACAAGTAGAGCTTTGATATGCAACAAGAAATGGAAGCAGAACAAAAAAAGAAATGTTTGATTAAAGATTTGATCTATAACAACAATTAAACTGAAATAAGATGTTCAAAAGTTTAGGATCACGTGCCTTTAAAAGCCCAAATCTGTGCAAAAATGTGGATTCAGTGTCATTTTCTGTCAGGTATTCACACAGTCATGACGTTATGATGGCAAAGGCAAAAAAACGTTCTCTTTTTGAATGTGGTCGGGTTGTTGAGCTGCATAAGCAGGGCCTCTAGCAGCGCGCCATCACTGCTGAGGTGGGACGCAGTAAAACAGTCATTTTGAATTTCTTAAAAGATCCTGAAGATTATGGAACGAAAACGTCAAGTGGAAGAGCCACAAAAATTTCACCAGCACTGAGCCGGAGGATCCAATTGGTTGTCCATCAAAACACTGAGTGATACTCGACCCAAATTAACGCTGTTACTGATGCTGCCTACAGCCCAACAACCATCAGACGACGTCGACAAGACAAAAAACGTCTTCAAAGGCCTCGTCTCATTGAACGCCACAGAACTCCTGTTTTGACTTTACAAGAGACCACCAAACATGGGACAATGAAAGGTGGAGGAATGAGAGATGAGTAAAAATGTAACCTTGATGGTCCTGATGGTTTCTAACGTTGCTGGTACAACAAGCAGATCCACCTGAGATGTTTTCTACGTGCCACAGGGAGGTGTTTTTTACTTCAGTGGAACAATGGAGCTCCAGGTGGTCCGGCCCCTGGCTCTGTGCAGATGTTGCAGAGAGCATCCCTCATGACTGAGGCCCTCGTCTGTGGAACCACTGGGTTTTTCAACAGGACAACGCTACATTTCGTAAAGCCCGCAGGACATAGGAATTCTTCCTGGAGAATAACATCACTCTTTTGGACCAACCTGCGTGTTCCCCTGTTCTAAATCCAATTGAGAAACTTTGGGGATGAAGGGCAAGGGAAGTTTACAAAAATAGACAACAGTTCCAGTAGATGGCATTCGTGAGGCCGTATTCACCACTCACCTCTTGGAAATACTTGCATCAAGCATGACACAACAATAACGGTGGTACTACTCATTACTTGATTTTGATTTCTGTTTTGAGGAGGTTTCGGGGTTGTTTTTGAGGGGTGATCAGCTGCAGAACAACCTATTTCAGTTTAATCGTTGTTTTCAATCATAAAAAAAATTCACGCAAACTTTTTTTTTGTCTCACTCCCATTTCATGTTGCGTAGTGAAGCTCTATTTGGAACCCTGTTAAGATCCAACAATGCAAAATGTGACTATTTTCCATTTTCAACTGGTCTTACCTGATCGACCAGGAAGTTTAATTATAAACTTCACCAAAATAGTCAAACTGAAGGAAAACAGGCAACTTGTGTAGGCAATGTGCAGTCTAACCTGTCATATGCACTGGGGAAGGCTTACCACAGCTCACTTAAATAATGAATGAGTGACACCTGCTGTTAGAAGCGGGTACTTTAACAGTCTGGCAGTCATTACCTGAGTTGAGTTTTGAGCTCGTTGAAGCGCGGCCTTTTGCTTGGATCATAAGACCAACACTTTGTCATCAAACTGTAGAGTGTGGGTGGACACTGAGGGGGCATCGCCAGCCGCTCGCCGTTCTCTATCCTTCCAATGACGTCGTTGTTCTTCACACCCTGAAATGGCTTTATGCCGTACATCAAGATTTCCCACATACAGACCCCTGAGACAGTATGATTAAGTAGGTTATCATTTTGTAACAGAATAATGGCAAGGTATAAAATTAAGAGATGTAAGTGAAGGGAGAAATTACCAAACATCCACACATCACTCGCTGTGGTAAATCGTCTGAAGTTGATAGATTCCGGTGCCATCCATTTAATAGGTAGTTTGCCTTTGGAGGCTGTGAGGAAACGATAAGGAAAAATGAGTTTCACTTCACTGCTCTGTTTGATTTTAAGAGTTTCATGAATACTAATGCAGCAACAGCTTGTATTGTGACCAACTAAGAGCAGACGTCAATGTGATTTTATACCTTATAAGCTGCGTTGTAGTTACCTTTATAATAAGAGCTATCCTCCATGTATCGTGACAGACCAAAGTCCCCAAGCTTTACACAGTCCACGGTAGACACTAACACATTGCGGGCTGCTATGTCCCTGAAGAGAGAAATATAACTCATAACTAAAATGATAACTCAAATGTCAATGTTATTAAACGATACATCAATGTCATTAAAGGAGACATATTGCACTTTTTTCAGGTACTTAACGTAGTATTACAAGGGTCTTTAGCAGAGTTCAACTTTTGTTTCACTTTTGTCCATGTGTTGTGTACGTGTGTATCTAAGTCCATGGCATTTTAATTTCCCTCTCAGGGATCAATAAAGCATCCATCTATCCATCTATCCATCTATCCATCTATCTATCCATCTATCCATCTATCCATCTATCTATTAATTAAATTGCAACATAGGTAGATAATTTTACATTTGCTCATTGCAAATCGCAATACTGAGCTAAAATGACTAAATAATACAAATGAGTCCACAGAAGTCCTGCCTCTTCAAATTGATATTTCACTGTAACAAGATTTCATTTACAAGTTTTTATTTTTTTTAAAGTGGCTATGAGATTAGAACCCTACATGTGTCACTTGGGGTCTTCATTTTTCATGTGGGTGGGACTAGGGGCTAGGTGACAGGAATTTTCTAAGCACTAGAGACTCAAACAATCAAGAATCAATCAAAATACAACTTTGAGTAAACTAATTATTATGAAACACTGTTAAAACAAGAAGCAACATTAAAAGCTCATCAAATGATTGATTTTGATGATTTTATTCATCATTCATAATACTGTATGTCTTCCTTATAACATTATTTGATTAAAAATCTGACACCTTTCATCAAATGTTTTATAATGTACTAAGTGTACCTGTGGACAAAGCGCTTGCTCTCCAAATAGGCCAGAGCGGTGCTTAGCTGGTAAGAGTACAGGATGAGCGAGGCCAAGT
Source organism: Rhinogobius similis (assembly GCA_019453435.1). Classification (NCBI taxonomy): domain Eukaryota; kingdom Metazoa; phylum Chordata; class Actinopteri; order Gobiiformes; family Gobiidae; genus Rhinogobius; species Rhinogobius similis. Next base: position 22,260,057 of record CM033626.1, on the reverse strand, counting down.
CCAGACTGTACTTCCTCACCTGGAGGAACGACCGCAGCTACAGAGAGACAAAATATGATTTACATCAGAGAATGTGGGTGGAAAAGTCACTCTGTCCTTGTGGTCAGTCTAAAAGAGCCATAAATCCGCCTTAATCCTGAGCTTTCAGACAAATGGAAGCATCCATCTAAAGTTCACATCGGCCTGACTCTTACCTCGCCGAGAGTGCAAAGCTCCATGATGATCCAGACTGGGTTCTCAGTGATGACACCCATGAGCTTCACTATATGAGGGTGGTCGAACTGTCGCATTGTCACTGGAGAAAAACAAGCCCACAAAAAAAATTTGTGTAAAATATATAGTGGTTTAATGTTGTTTCTTTTTTTTGCTTTATTTGGTCATTGTGATATGGAATCTGAGTAGAACAGTATATTTTTTCTCAAAGATGGCATGCTACAGAAATGACATGCACAACATACAGAGAAGTTGTGACATGTTACTTACATGCTTCTTGAAGAAACTTTTCTCTTACACTGTCTGACGTTGAGTTTTTACACGTTTTTACTGCCACCGATAAAGCTGGGTTTTCCTGGAAGTAAAAGCTAAGTTAAAGATTGTTAATGTATGATCTTGATTAAATTTTATAAAAAGATCCACTTACTGGACTGATGTAGATGCCTTGATGTACATCTCCAAACTGACCTTCGCCTATACAGCGCCCTAACTCTATACGGTCCCGCTGAATCTCATAGTCCCGAGCTAGATTGACAAAACAACAGGCACAAAACCATGAAAAAAAGAGATGCATAGGAGCTTACATTTAATTTATATTCAGGCTTTATATGAAATCAGACTTGTCAGAGAACTTTCACTTTTTTTTTTGTCATGTTATGGGTTAAATATAACTTTTTCTGTGGTTTAGATGAATATATAAATATCAATCTTTGTTAACCACAAGACAGTTCACTGACAAGCCGATTTATTCAGCCATAAGAAAATGAACTTCATGTCAGTATCATGCATCAGCATCAGCAAACCACAGCCAGACAAAGCATGTGGTGTTAACACTGACATCAAGAATTAAGAAGACATGAACTCAACACAGTGAAATGTGGATAAAGTCAGGCTGATCAATGAAAAATAAATACATTCATTTTATTATTTATTTATCGTAAAAGGTGCTTCTTGTTATGGTTGCTAAACAGCTGGTGCTTTATGTTGCGTGACCTGACTTTGTCCAAGTTGATGGTCTATGAAAAGGCTCTTATCATAAATGGACTTTGCTGGGCTCATATTCTATTGAGACAGCTTCACATCAAGGAAAAGAATCAAGACTGCATACTGTGACAAAATCATTTGATTATGACCCTGTACAGGTCGTCGGTGTAATGCCTTCATCGAGTGATCTATCATAAAAAAAGTGATCTGGACAATGTTTTAAAATCAAATTGAAAATGACTATTGGATGGAAGTCGAAAGGTCTTGATTTTAAAATATTGGCCAGATGACAACTTTGAAACTTTTTCTATAATGTACTGTATAATCATTTCCAATGTCATAAAACAATGCAGATAAATGTTTTATCATGTGCTGCTATCTATTAATCAATCTATTATTGATCAATCTATCAATCTATTATTGACAATTTCAGTATTACATTTTATGCACTTCCGATACACTATGAAGACAAGTCCACTAGCATAGCTTTTTCATTCAACATCAATAGGGAGAGGTCTCAAAAGGTGTATAAATAAAAAATTAAAAAACACATCAGTTTTAAGTTATAAATTGCAAGCAAAAGTAAAACAAGGGTCACAACCACCAAATGGAGGGGGCACCACAATACAACAGGCTGTTCCAAACATTACCTTGATCTAGTCCATAGTATTCTGGAAAAGGGGTTAGTGATAGAAGACAGACATAACTAACTGTAAGTACAGAGATGCAGAAAGTTTGGCTGAATATTTGAATTTTAAAGTGTATCTTCCACTTTGACAATTTAAAGGTTTACTCTTGAATGTGTCCTCTTAAAATATTTAACAGATTATGAATACTGCAGTGTGTACTTTTAGCAAAAAACAGGAAACATTTTAGGGCGCGTTATGACTTTGACTCACTTAGTGTGGCATTTGCAATCTCACATAGCATGGATGGTAATGATTTCTCAAAAACATTTGCACATTACATCATAGGCGCATAGCAGAGCGGACTTAATTTACACATTTATAGATCTAGGTTGTTTTTGTATTGTTAAGACAAAACAAATACCACTTGCTTGAGGCACAATGCATACTATGTATTCAGATTATAGCACTGCATTCACTAGTTCAGCAACATAAGACAAACTATGGTTTCCTTACCAAAATTTAGCTCAAGTCTATGCTGGAAATGTATCTACTCACTTGAAGGCATTGTATATGTGTCCTCTTCGTCTATGATTTCAGCATAGTCATCAGTTTCTGGAAGAAAAATATGACATTAAACATACAGAGAAAAAGTTAAATAAACTGAAAATATTCAAATACAATTTGTATACAATTAGCAAAATATGAATTTGCATCAAAACGACATCAACTGTCAAGACAAAAAAGCATCTGTAGATAACATCTACAACAAAAAAGAAAAAGATCCAAACAGTAACGGTTAAAACGATCTGAAATGTAGAGCTCCCATATTTTAAGGTAGGTGAAATACACTGTGGTTGGCAACAAAAACAACCAACAAAGGATTAAAAAGGAATATCAAGTAAAACAATTCAGAAAGACAAAGACAAAGCTGTGAGTTCACTACACTACCACAACATTTAATGTAAAGAATGCTCTTTACCATCTCCACTAGTATGACCTGCCGAAGCAGCATGCACACATGACACACAGAGGAAAAGAAAGGAGAGAGTTAGTTAAAGTTTGACACACAACTAAATATTAGCAGTCAGTCATGTTTTAGTGATGGTTTTTTTAGTCTTTTTCCAAATTTTGTTAGAATTATAGGTTATTGAAAGATACAACATTCTAAAATCAAATCATATGACAAAACAGAAAAATGGCCTCTACTTTATCCCACCAACTTCTCCTATAGGTGGTCAGACTCTATCATGAATGAATGACAGACGTATTTAACCAACCGTGGAGAGGTGTTAACCCCGAGAAGCAGCAGATAGCTTTATTTACTCTAATTATAGTTTATATATAAATGCAGAATTGGGGATAGGGATGTCAAGGTTATTTGGAATTTTCAGGTTGCAATATAATCTTAAATACCAAAAAAAAAAAATTTAGAGGCAAAGTTAAGTAATTTCAAGTCAGTCTTTTTCATCTGAGTATTTATGCCACAATAGCTTAGCTGAGCTCACCTAGCGTCATTTTATGGAAAGTGGGCTTATCTCTCCACAGATCTGATCAGTAACTTGGCCTGGTGTTTAATGCTGTGGATATTGCGTAATATTAAAGCCAAAGCAATAATATATCTATGAGTTTGATTTCATAAAGCTGATCAGAAACTAGAGGAATGCTGATCCAGTCAAATTGAATAAAAGTGAATTGGATTTCACTGTTTCTTCTCACAGAAATGTGTTATTATACCAAATCTCAACCTAAATCTTACTTATAGATTTGTGAAATATCACCCTCGCCTGCTCATAATGAATGAAGGAACAGTCTTGGGTCAGAACAGAGTGACTAAAGCTCTCCATGTGGACATCTGGACGCACAAGGACTCTTCACTGCGCACACAGATGAGGCATTATAGGGAGAAGTGTGGCTCAGCTGTGGTGCATGTGTGCCGGAAGTCTGTAATGTCCTTCTTCCATCAGTCCAAGAGTTATTGATGACATTGAGAGAACTAAAGGGAGCTAAATGAGACAAGGAGTTTGTACCTGAGACGCAAACAGCCCTGGTTCGTACGCCGTCCATCCTTTTTTCCATCCGCTTCTCATGATTTGACACCCTGAGGAGAAGGAAGAGTTCATGTCTTGTGCTTGAGCAAAATTAACATATTTATGAGCAGTTGCACAGTATCACAAGAACACTCATTTGACAACAACAACAACCAACAGCCAGTGGTGGATTATTGAGGAAAATATCCACTTCTAAAAACCTTTAGAAAAAGAAAATGTTCACTTACTTTGGAATTGAGGGAAGAGCTCTGTCTCCATCTGCAAGACAATATAATAATAAATAAATCACTCCAAAAATGGTTAGTTATCATTTTA
>CM033626.1:22171687-22255768 GCA_019453435.1 Rhinogobius similis | reverse complement strand
ATCTCGATCTATAATGAATGAAGAAGAGTAGCGAGAAACGGGTGCATGATGGAAAGAAAGAGATGAGTAGGAAACACTGTGAAAGATGAGAGGAAAAGGATGAATAGAGAGATCAAAGTGAAAAGAGCAAATGGAGTGCGTGAGTTTGAATAAGAAAAAGGCCCGCTCCAGAGTGCGATAGAGTCAGTCCATCCCCAGGGCTACTTCTGCTGTTCTAACAATAGCTTGGCAGCAGCCGAGGCTCCTGTGGGTTTGCAGTGCTGCCACCCTGCGAGGCGGATACATCTAACAAGTAGTGAAGCGTGTCAGCAGTGTGAAGAAGTCAAGTCATTATCGGTTTCCTTCAAATTTAAATCAGTCTGGGTGTAATGCAAACTGCCAAACAGTGGACTAAACTAAAGCACTGACAATAATGAAGGAGAATGACTTCCGGAAATAGCACTGCATAATGTGAGAAAAAATATCAGATGAAATACTTATGTCATGATATCATGTGTTGTAAGAACACAATGACTTGCAGTATTCGATTGAATTCACTGCTACTAATGAAATAAGTCTTGGGGAAATAAGTGTTTCGCAATTTAAAGACGCACAGCACAATATGTAACCTTTCTCCTTGCATGCATAAAGATGTTATTTCTTAGCCTTGAATATTCAGAAATATAACCATTAAAAATATCCATCTCTCTGGAGAGTAGTAGACAAGTAAGTTACAGATCAAGTCTATGAAGAAGCAAGCCCAATCAATACATTTTTATCAATTAAAAACAGCTGTGATTGAAAAAATACAAGGCATGCCTTTAACATCTCAATTAGGGATGGGCAAATATTATTTTTTTGGACAGACTAATGAGTAAAATGGAAATAGAATAGTGAAAAATATAGCCATATGTTTACACAATAACAAATAATTTCATATCCCAAAATTATTATTATTAGTTATAATTTATTTAAATGAAACGTTAATTTGAGAACTTTACTTCAACTGACAATATATTTGTGGGCCTTGCTATAAATCCTTAAATTTTAATCAGCAAAGATCTGCAAAACTCACTCTGGCCATAAAAAGTAGCGAAAAGTGGTGAATGATTAAATGTTTTTTGTTTTTTTTTTAAGCCGATGACTGTTATTGAGGATGAGGTATTACCGCTATGTATCATTTTAATATGAACCAATTGATTTTTAATGTATGCGGTGCAGAATAATAATGACAGAGTAAAGACAGATTTTGAATGTGAATCCTTTACCTCCACTCCTCTTGCGGGTGCTGCTTCTCATATTTCTCTCGGACATGGGACACGCCTAAGTCTGGGTGTAACCAGTGAAGAGCGTCTGAGTGAAGATGGGTGAGGCGCAGACCCAGGGAGGACACGCAGCGGAGTTTATGGATCTCAGCTATTTTCTGGATTACTCCCTGTTCAAAGAGAAAACATGATAGTGAGCAGGTGAACAAACAGCAGGAATGTGGGAAAAATTAAGTGAATTTAGTGTTGCCGCAACTAACGATTATTTAACAGGCGACTAATCAGCAATTCCTTTTTGTTAAAATAGTCAAATGATTATTTCTATTGTACAGTAAGACTTTTAAAAATGCTTTATCAACTAAATAAAGGTTGAAATATAGTGACTGATGGCTTTTAGAGGATATTTACAAATAAAGTAATAACCTGAATTTGACGTTTTTATTTGAAATAAAAATATTATGCATTTTTCACACTGTTATTAGCCTTTAAACATGATCTTGAGTACCTTAAATGTGCCATCTCATGTTTTGAAACGAAAAAAGGTCATTATGGCCTTAATAAAGGATTTGTCTGCTGTATGCAATGAGTGCATCCAGTCTGCAGATGGCGAATAGCGCTTAAACAATTTACTTATGTACTATGTTAACTGCTACTGCTTGGCTAGCAAAAAGCACTATCTGTTTAGACAGCAGAAATGCTCAGATAAATTCTCAGATAAGTGATGTACGAAATCTGAGGATGAGGATTTTCAAATGGACATCCCTCAAAACAGTATGAATGCAGCTGAATGCAACTCCAGGTGTGTTTTTGATGATGGAACATTGTTAGAACATGGTTAAAAGCTCAAAAAAAGTCACTGTAGCAGAAAACTTGTCCTTTAATAATGCCATTGTCTTTTTTATTATTATTATTATCATAAGTATAACATATCTATAAAAAGTATAACAAATTGTTATATATACATTTTTTCCGTATGTTTTTAGAGTCTGTATAGTCCAGATAAATATTACGATCAAAATAACAGATTTATTCACGGTAGTCATGATTAGTTGATTAATCGTTGCAGCCTTGATTGAATTATTAATCTCCTATAGATACTTATACAAGGTTCGCACTTTTCGCACATGTGAAAGGGCAAACATGGACATGTCAAATTTACAACTAAAGTGCAGAAATGTAACTTTACACTCCAGTTAAATTTTTTTGTTCTTTTTGGCAGCTTTTTGACAGTTTTCTTGTTATATACAGTATTTTGCATATCTTCAACAACAATTACTTATTACCTGGGGACAATGACTCACCCATCTATAAACAGTAACAGTAAAGCCTTAATGATAAACAGTGTTTTCTTACCCTGACATCTGTAGCATCACCATGTCTGATATTACTAGCCCAAGTACAAGGTTCACTGTTTGTCTCAAAATAATGGAAGATCTTGAGAACTCGGTCCATGGATCCTGCAGGCCTTTCCAGACCCCCGGCAGAGGAGCTGGTCCCGACGCCGGTCCCTCCCGGCATCCCCGAGCGGGACTTCACCCCACAACCACCCGCCGTCGAGTGGTTGAGGTTGGGCTCCAAGTAGGAAGATGACGCCATGCCAAATTCAGGTTGTCCTGCGGGGGCTAACTGGCCGTCATATTCTAGAAGAGGGAGAACAGAAGATTTATTATCAGAGCTGTTGTCAACTAAAGAAATTCTTTGTTGACTAAAGACATGCTCTTGATCAATTGGTGGGTTAAAAAGGGGGTGTGGCAAAATGTCTCAAAAATATTAAGTATCTATTTACACACTAGTTTTGCACTATTGTTTTGACCATACAGTACATTTTGTGGTCATACTTTGTAAAAGTATTTAGTCAGAAATGGATGGAAAACACACAGTTAAACATTTATTTGAGTGCTTTGAATCTATAATGCTTCTGACAGTCACATTCTAATATCATACATGACATCCATGATCTTTTGTGGGTTATGTTCAAGTTACCGCCAGATCATATTATGTCAAGAAGAAACCAAAATAGCTTCTGGCTCAGCACTTTTGAAACATGACCCAGCCCTCGTCTTCAATGACAGGAAAAAACACTACTCTGTGTGGCATAAGCACAAAAAGACTGATGCTGACTGGGGTGGCCAATAATGATGCAAAAATCTCTCAATGCAAGTATTTTTATATCCTGATGAAGATAGTTTGGCAATCAAACACCTAACACATGTCTTAGGTGAGGTTTAATTATCAGACAAACGTAAAAGGACTGTAAGATGATCCACAAATGTTAAGAAAAATTACCCTCATTTGAAAGATTAAATTTGTTCCGTTCGGGTTTTATGCAGCATTTTGAGATTTATACCTAATATTATAGACCTGTCCGACATATTCAACAAAAAAAATATTCAAAATAATTAATATTTTCTACCTCTTATGCTGCAAATTAATGTTTGATGGGAGGAAAACAAATACAACAGCAATTACAGGCAGCTTTTATCGTCAACAACCTTACGCTAACAAAGAAGAAAAGCGCAAATGTGATCCAAAAATGACAAGAGTGCCACTTCATATTTGCATAATTTAGAACTGAATGAGACACACAGAGGTCTATTCATTAAAACAGAGCACATTAAACATGTATTGGGGGCAACATTCGACTAGCAGGAGGTTTTTAAATAGACGTATTTGCACCAGAAGAGCTACCAGCCACCACTGTCAGCTCATTCACTTTGGTAATCAGATTATGTCAAAGCGCTGAAATGTTGTAACGCACCAAGTCATACCTCAGCAACAAAATCACACTCAAGTAACCATAGCCTGAATACTTTGTACAGCTTTAGAAAATCGCATTAGTGACATACCTATGGACTGGCTGGCAGCATGCTTTAAAATAAATAATGCTACTGATGAATGTATGCATCATTCAAATGTTACAAGCTTAGGGTGACAGTGTTAAAAATAAAGCAAAGCAGCAAAGTATTCAATCAACGACCATCAATCAAACATTTGGATTGCCACTCAAGTACCATGGTCTGCTGTAAAAAAAAAAAAATAAATAAATAATAATCACAGCGCCACATTTACTATGAATGAATGAAGACTGAAGTCATTAAACACAAAAAGGTATAGTTTGGCTCTCCACAGTTCAATCAGCAAAAATAAAAAGATAAGAGAAATAGATAACGAATAATGCGAAAAACAATTGTACCTCCGTGTTTCAAACCCTTCTTGCTGACTATGGTGGAAGAGGCCAATGTTTTTTGCAATTTCACATTTTTGAAAGTCAATTGAATACTAATTTAAGTACCCATATACAATCCTTTTAACAACAAAACAATAATATAAAAAAGCAAGTACTACATATACAAATGTATTTTTCAGTTTGTTTTTGACTGTAGGGTAGAACATTACAATATGGAGCCATCAGTGTATTCATATTTATGGATAAAAAGGCAAAGAAATGCATTAAAAAAAGTTTCCCTCATGTTGACTGATCACATTTTATATATAGAAAATATACTTTTAATTTATCGCCTTCTAAAAACAAAAAAGAAAAAAAAAACAATCATAAAATTTCTTCCTGCAATGTCTGAACTCTGGTCCAAACCACATGTTCTGACTGACATATGATTAACTGCAGACCTCTCGACAATCAGACATGGCTGAATCTCAATCTCGACCACTGGATTAATTGCACAGCTCTATTACAATTCATGGGAAACAGAGATTGAGCCTAAGAAAACCTGGACTGGACAAGTAGTCACACATAACTACGACCATAATTAAACAAACCTGAATTGCAAAAGACTGAGTACCACCAGAAAAACTGTTTCTCTCTTTATAGCAGCTGTCTGTTCAAACACACTTTTTCTCCTGCTGAATGATGCTGAAAGAGACAAAGCGAGTGCTGCGCAGGTTTGAGGTTGAATGTTTCAAAAGTCCTAAAAATCCAGGCGCTCTTCGAAGATCAGGCTGACTTATCACAAGGAAACTTGGTGAAAGAAGGATCGGAAGCTCCGATGTGAAAAAATTAAAAGTCCTTTATTCTATTGGTCCATGGTCCATGGTAGAATAAAGGACTTTTACTTTCACCACACATTTTCTCCTGTTGTTTAGCCTCTGTCGTCTCTGAGCAGATGACTATTTACCTCTTATAATGTTGCACAATTAAACAAAATAAGCAAAAGCAATAAAAATGCACTTGACAGCGATAAAAATGTGGCCACAAACAACAAACGCGACACAATGCACCAAAACGTGACAAAAAACATGACTAAAAATGACAAAGATGTGACTAAAAGTGTGACCGCAACTGTAGTTACAACTGTATGTTCTCTCTGTTTATTGTCTATAAATGTAACTGTATATGTTATGTTGTGACAACAACTGTAGTTTCAACGGTTTGTTAAGCGCATTGAGTGCCTATTAGGTGGAAAAGCGCTCTATAAATAAAAAATCATCATCAAGTGACAAGGAGGTGTTTAAATATGACAAACACAACCAAATGTGACAAAAATTTGTTTAAAATGTGAATTTGAACTGAATCCTATTATTAAAACATTCATTGCAAATCTATTCACAATAACACTGGTCAGAGAAATCACAGTTAGATATTTTTCCTAAATCATGCAGCTCTATTATAGGCAATAGAAAAATACAAAGTTAACACGAATTGTGTTAAAATAGAAATCATGATCTGGCCCCAAGAAAATCGTGATAATAATTTTTTGCCATATTGTCCAGCCCTAATTATACATTTTCCCGACTGCTTTCGGCGAGAGCCTTTCCAGATTGAAAATGTGTAGAACTAAATTCAGATTCACATATCTATCTGGCGTGAGCAGGTTAAGAAAAGTCTGCAGACGACAGCTTGAGAACCACTGAAGTAGGGCACTCTCTGACAGTAGCTGAGCCCAGTGAATCCCCCTCACAGTGGGGATCCAATATCTGACAGGGGCCTCTACCCCTTCACAAGTAGCACCATCCCGTCTCTGCAGCAGCGGGACCATTCATCTGCCTCCTTTAGCTTGTATCTGGGTTACTGAGGGTAGCAGCACTATCCTGCGGGACCCTAAGTCACAATCCTTTAGCCATTTTCTTTCATTTTTCTTCAGCTAAACATAGTGTATAATTCTTGTTCTTCATAATCTGCTAAGCCTGCATTTTTCTATCAATGCCGCGATATCCTTTTTAAATAGTCAGTCCTCTGCGGTCATTCTTTCTTCCGCTCATTACAAAACCTTTTAGACTCGGCCCTTGAGTCTCCAGTGGATCCTGTCATATTGAATCGCCCGACTTCCTCTCTCCTTCTCATTTTCCGCATCCTTCCCATCTTCTTGTCTGTCTGCAGATAATGACACTCAAGTTTCAAAAAGACTCAAGTGTACAAACAGAACTAAGAACACAGTGTTGGTAACTAGGTATGTAAAATCAGTTTGATTTCTTTAATTGATTAATTGATTGCTTATTACAAATTGTTAATAACCACCTTATTGATGTCACTACTCTATCTTAAAATTACAAGCTGTATTGTGTGAGTAATAACAAAGAACCCCCACGCAAAATAATAATAATAAAATAATAATTTGCATTATTATTAACTCAACAAAACAAATTATAGACTTGCAGTTTAGAAAAAAAATAAGTTTTTGATTGATTGACAGATCCTGAACACCACTGGTTAAAGCAGCGCTCGTTTTAGCCCACTGTGACATTATAATGTGTCGATGTGTGTTGTTATAAAATTAAAATGTGTCATTATAAAACTTAAATGACTCAATCAGCAGCTGCCTTTTTTATTTGATACAGTCCTTATTTGAGAGGTGTTTTTAACTTAATGTTTTGTCACATACTTGGTAAGGGGTGTTGTGCATAAATGCAGGCCCCCTTGGTCCAGCAAAGGGGGATGCAGCCGCTGCTCTCCATTCTCCCTGCAGCCGACCAAAAGGCCCAGACACAAGTGTTCAGGCCCACAGTCAGCATAGACGCCCAGCACTGGCTCCTGTACAGCTGGCAGATTTAAATCCAATGTAGTGGAGTATTTAACTACGGTTTAAGAGTGTTTTCCTTTTGACTGTCGCTTAAATCCTTGTCAACTTTCATAGACAGCTGAAGGAGAGTAACTCAATGCTGGTGTTCCAAGACGAAGTTTCTGAATATCCTTTGTAAAGTGAAGTGAGTGAAATTGGTGGTGGCACAACAGTTCCAACAGGAGGAGCACAAAGAACTTGATGCTCTGGCTATGGTTCTTCTGACAGCTCAAACTCCTCGTCCATTATCAGGATAAACTCCAAATGCGTTCACCTCTTATCGACATATAAAGGTTGTCACAGAGCAGTCAAAAGTCTTTTCACTGTACAGCGTGGACGTCTGTATGATGCATGTCAAGCATCGCTCTGCTCAGACACTGAATGATTTCCTCACTAGTACCAAGTCTATCCAGTTGTCCATCAAGCCCTCTTAACATCAAATGCTGCTGGTCCCCTGTGTGGAGCTGGTGATTCAATAAATCAATGATTGACGTGAAATTCAAGGAAGGCACTTCTCTGCAGTCACAAATCTCAAGGCACTGGGACGGACATTGTGCATCAATAATCCAAATAATGACAACAAATTGGGGTTAAAAAAAGTATTTTTTGCAAAACTGTAAGATAATTCATTTCCATGTTGGTAGAAAGCATAGGACACAGGCCCAGGCAATCAATGGAGAAAGTGAATGTAGGGCAGAGAGAAATAGAGCATTTGAGGGTGAAGGAGATGAGAGTCACTGGCGCAGCAGGGTAAAGAGGAACAAGTGCACTGAAACACAGAAAAGATAAACCCACAAAACAGCAGAAAGAAGGGATGGACCAGAAGAAGACCCAGCTTCAGACTGTGAAGAAAAATAAACAGGAAAACAGACAAGTCGCTGCTCCACAGTTTTTCCGCGATGCTCCGAGCCTGTTCTGAACCAGGTCAAAACAGGTATCTGATGTCAGAGCGAGACTGGCTGAGTGACACAGACTGAGCGGAAAAATGATGAACAAAACCCATCAACAAACATCAAAGTAGGATTCTCAACTCCAAAATGCACATTAAAGATTTCCATCACTGGTGCCGTTCATGCCGCCTCCTGAAATATCACATTTGTAGGTGTAAAAAAAAAAAAAAGCATCTTGCCGCAGACCAAACAGTGCATCCAGCGAAATCCTCCTCCTCCTCCTCTGGCAGAAGTGAGAGTGTACGGTGAGGGAGAGGATGGATACAAGAGAGGGAGTGTGTGCCGGTAAGCAGGAAGTCGAATATGAGAGCACATTCAGAAGCCGAGAAAGTCAGCGTGTTTGTCCAGGGCTGTTTAGTGTACGCTACTGCGACCACGGGGGCAAAAAGCGGCTTTACTCACGACCAGGCAGCGAGGGAGGGAGGAGGGAGTAGGAAGAAAATATGTACAGAGAAATGTTGTGATTGAGTTGTTGTTGTTGCCACGAAAAACATGGCTACTGATTGGTATGCATATATCTGGGTTTTTGCAAGATAGTAGGGCTAAGAAATTCCCTACCGGTCGACTAAAAGGGACAGAAACTGGCAAAAAAACAATAAAAAACAATATAAAAAACAATATATTTCTATGATCTGCACTCACAAGGCCACAACTGCACAGGGGTTTGTGCAAAAAACAACCATTTGCAAAAATGTACTTGGAAACAGTTTATTTGTATTTAAAAAGGAAGAATAAACTAAAGAATCATCACCAAATCTTCAGCTAGCTCACTTAATGACTTAATATAATTATTAGTCGACTAATAAATAAATAAATAAATTAATTAATTAATCGACTGATTAACCCTCTAAAAGCCTACAGCCCCACAAGGTTTTGAATTTACTTTTTGAACCTTACAGTCAAACAGTTTTTGAAACCCAGTGAGAATCCTGATGAATGTATTAATGAGGATTTTCATAAAATAAACAAACACATACTTACTTTCAACATGAGAGTATCAGGAAAGGAAAATATCAACTGAACTACCATAACACTTGTCATTTACTAGAGTCCATTTGATTTAAAAATAACTAGGCTTATTGTGGACTTAGGTCAATTGTTTTAAATGAAATGATCATTTAGAAAGCTTGACATTTTTTCTTAACATTGTTAAACAAAAATTTTGTTGTGCTCCGCTTAAAATTGAACTTGTGAACTCGGAAGAATGAAAGGACAATGGTGTCTGCTAGAGGCTTTTCCATCTCACACAAAATTTACCCCCCCCCCCAAAAAAAAATAAAATTATGTATATATATATATATATATATATTAAATTAAATTAAATTAAAGCTTAATGACACTGAAATTACATCTCTGACCTCAAAGACCAATGCCACACTCCATAAACCTCCATAAATGATGATCACAAATGTGCATTGTTGTTTTGTTTTTAACACATAAAGAGTATTAGATCTTTTGTCTTGTGGGAAAAATGTCTTGCCCAAGGACACAATTAACCTTCAGCACAACGAGACTATCCTTCATAAATAATGCAAGTGTGTTAGCGATCTAAAAATAACCAAACAAAAGCGGGGTATAATACTCTGAGACACAAATGTGTAATAGTCCAGAATATAAAAAGGCAGAGTTGGGTTAATAGAAGTAAAAATGCATTTCGTCACATGTTTGTCACACCATCTATAGTGAAGTGTAAACGTGTAAACAAGTGATTTGTTGTTGACTTACCAGCGTAGTATGATGATATCCTGGAAATATCTGTGGGGAAAAAGATATGTTACTGTACTGTTTTTTATGTCTTATATTCACTGCCTGGTTAAAAAGTCACGCTAACATTTTGTTGGATCGCCTTTAGCTTGGATTTTATCACCTGTTCAGTGTAGCTTTTTTTTTTTTGTCCAGTGGTGATTATTGCATTACTTTTTAGCTCGTGTATTGATGATGGGAGAGCTGGACCACTACACAACCCGAAGAATTTAATGTGGTTAAGGTCTGGGGTTAAGGTGGGAAATCTATGTGTGAAAATGATGTCATGCTCCCTGAACCACTCTTTCACAATCAGAGCCGAATGAATCCTAGGATTGTCTACTCTAGAGTGATCGATATGTGTCGCTGAGGCAGATTTTTAAGAATCTGTTGCCAATGTTTACGGGAAGAAAAAAAAAATCCACTGATGGAATAACCTGCTGTTTCAATACCTATTTTCAGATTAGAAGTGCGGAAAATAACATTTATTTATTTAATTTAGTTAGTATTGTGAATGCTGTTTTGAAGATATGCAAAAATTGAATATCAAGTATATTAGTTGTGATAGAAATGCTACAAAAATAGTGGATTCAAAATTTAAAAAGTGATATTGGAAACTTTCTAGGTGACATTTCTCCCTCAACCTCAACTAATATGTTTAAAGACATGTTTAACCACATCCAGTCCCACAGTACCACATACTCCAAAAAAATATCAAGATGACAATGTTTTCAATATCATCCACTCCTAATTCAGACAGTCAACTGAATATGTCTTTGGGTGCCTAATAGGGATGTAACGATATGCAAATCTCAGATATTATCTCAATATGAACCTCACGATCCGATATGTATTGCGATATCATGGTGAAGCTCATGATATTGTAGAAGAGCTCAAAATGATGTATAATAACAAGACTGACAATGTAATATGCTCTTGCCATCATTCATTAGGCCTTTATTGTCATATTTTAGAACCAAGACAAGAGAAATGAGCACACATGGCAACTCTAAAGTTATGTCAGGAATAACAATAATGACTGCTATGCATTCTGTGATGTACCTTGTTATTTCTTATTAATAATAAAAATAATGTCTAGCCAATAATGCTTTAATCTGATGGAGCAGGCCAAACCATTGTTTTTTTTCTAATAGAGATGCTGTTTTTCATATCATAACATGACATCGATGAAATGTAGACAATTTTACGATATCCCATAGATATGCCAACATCCCTAGAATGTTGAAATCCATTTGGTTATATCCACGTGGTGCCTTTTTTAATACCGGGCAGTGTAAACATGGCTGAATTTCGGTAAACAAACAATAATGGATTCATCAGCAGATAAATGGATTCATTTCTCCTCCTATTGATTGCTCCAGTTAACTTGCCACTGCTAACAACAACGCCTCAACAATAGAATCACGTCTACAGTCCCATAATGTAGAAAGATTCTGCGCATGTGTATTAGTGAAGAAATAAATGACTCATGCAAAACTATGCACACCATGCCCTCATATAACCTCACTCATTTAAATTTAAGATATGCTAATTCATAGTAGTAAAATCAGTGATGAAAAATTGGTCAGTCAGTCGGAGAGGAACAATATCTTCAGAAGACACTTCCTCCTGCGCCCATCTCGCTTCCCTCTTCTCCCACTCGCCATAGAAATCCATAGCCCCTGGCAGTGAAGCGGCGAGGCTACGCTAGAGCTGACACCACACCAACAGCATTGCACAACTCCAGCTGAACATCAAGACAACAAAGACCGCCTTCTGCAACTCATGCACTGATCGCTGTCACAATACTGAGGCTGCACCGACACAGAGCAGAGGACTGATTAGGCTGCTGGAATAATATAGACTCTAGACACCACAGCATTTAAAAGAACAGATATTTTAATACCTTCAGGCTCCCTTGAACATATTTGCATGTTATTAAAACTGACATTTATGAAGTTATGAATACAGTCTACGATTTGAAAAGAGTTTTGATGAGACAAATGCTTTCCTTACAAATAAGTGTACAGAAAAATTACATAGCTATAACGTGCACACAAATTAAGGCTCTCCACCTTTGAAGCAGAATGTGATAGATTTAATATTGTCCCAATACTGACATTTCAAACTCAATAGAATACTAAGAAATATACTAGATTTCGATACCACAAGGATAATTGCAAATGCTCTTTTAATTGCAAATATTTTGTCCTGTAAAAGGGATATTTTTTTGTATCAATACTTGCTCAAATGAGTATCTAGTTTCAATACTAGTTTTAATATCGATTAGTAACAGATTTTTGATGTTTTTGAGAATGCTAAAAGATTTTATTTGAATCTCCCATGAGAAGTTGTGATCACATTATAATTAGTATATTGAATTAAGTTCAATACTGTTCAATAAATAACAGAGTAGACTAATTTTTGTTCATTTGGATATTAATCGTATGTACTTTTTACTCACAGCTACCCTTTTCTTTTCAATTTTTTGTACTACATTAACATTTGAGCTGGAGAGGATAAAATATATATAAATAATAAAAACTTGTTCAAATGTTTTTCTAATATTTATTTATTGCAGGTCATATTTTATGGATACATTCTGGAAATAAGTTTAATGGGACTTTAAGAATGAATGAATGAATGAATGAATGAATGAATAAAATTAAGGGACTTTAAGCTTTGGGATTCAAATGTTATTGTCTAATCGCAATATTTTCTGAAACAATATATTTTACTTCATAATTTGACAGGCCTACCAAGGAGGTAATCTGGCATAATAATTTGTCATCTGTTATTTACTCATGCAAAGCGTTGTGGTGACTCACTGTAGCCCTCACCCGCTTTTATAAATGTGGATATTTCTACTTGATTTGTCCCTGTCGCTTAATACACCTACACAAAAGGTAACTTGTTTAGTAAAAAGCAGCCAGCCTTACTGATGACTGTACCAACTGCTACTGGTTCTCATTAGTCCTCATTAATAATAAACTTCTGCACCAGGGATTTTCATTTCAGTAATATGTGTGGGATGCAAACACATGAGCATAAGAGGTAATGGAACTTTCATCGAACTAAAAATGGTTACATGGCTCATTTTAAGCAAGGAATCAAGCCAGACATTCATACAAGCAAATATAGAGGGACTGTGCAAGGGATGGAGCCTAAGTTGAGTGCAGCTTTTATGTTTAGCATAAATACCATGTAATATGCACAACTATTTACACAAAACTACTAATCATCCAATCTATGTGAACCTGACAGCTGCAGAATAGTGACACAACCCATCAGGTATCTTAAATATACCTATTAGTGGAAAAACAGAAAAAAGATAGCCTCGGGCGCAGGATGGGTGTCAGAATCGAATGCTGTAATCTAATCCAGCACAATAAAATGTAACCACAACTGAAGGCGAAGGCACAAGACAACGCACATTTAAATTAGACATCATTGTTGTACTCTGCAATGTGTCACCCTTTTAAGTCTAGCCTTGTTTCAAAGATATATAGTTAAAATATTACTTGTGTTATACCTTATACATGAATAGTATATGTATGTATATAGGATGTGGGAGATATAACAAAAAAAAGTATAAATATTGCAATTAGTGTTTTGGAGATATGCAAAGTTTGAATGCATCGAGTATTTTGTCAATGTCTACAATAAGAACCATTTAAAAGGCTACTAAATAAACAGCTTAAGAATAAAAATATAACCAACTTGCTGTGTAATCTTTAAAATAATGTGTACGGTATATTGAGTATATTTTTACAGCCGTATCACGTTTTAACCAATAATTCAATCATAAAAGAGACATAATAGGCACTTTTTAGAGAAATAATTTAGATAATTCCCAAAATATTGAGATATTCATTTTTATCATTATTGCCCTAACCTATATAAGTGCATGAAGCAAGAATTATCTGTATACATTAGATCACATGATATTGTTTCAAGTAAAAGAGAACTGAAATATGAACGGTTTGGTTAAAAAGTTGCCTGGAAAGGTCGCTATATGTTATTATGCTATACAGTAATTTGTGTAACTCTTAATAAAACAATGCTATAAAGATAAAAGATTAAAAACGTAAAAAATACGCCAAAACTGAGCTGGTATTGTCACAGTCATTAGTGTTTTGAAGTGTGACAGCCCTTTTACGAGATGCCTCAACTACAAGCAATTACATAACTGCGAGCACTTTATGTGACACTACCTTTAGTTTTTATGGAAAACAACTGCAGAGAAACGTGGAAAGAGCTGAGCCACAGGGGAATCATTTCTAAGATATGGCAGTAAACATCTGCTGTATTTTGTTTTGGTGTAGACAAGACCGGCATTCAAACATTGCACAGGATAAACTTTTGATCCCTTCCATTTTACACATTTTCACAGTTGTTCTTAGACACAAATTGCCAAGAAAACATAAGTTAGAGACCATATCTGAGCTTTCTTCGTTTATGTGCCACACTCTACCTGTCTGTGAGGTTTCCACATGCAACTGCTTGCACAGCGGTGAGCAGCACAAATTCCTTTCAAGCTCTACACCTACTAGAGCCTCAGTACCTGGATATACAGCACCAAAAACCCAAACAGTCAGTCCAATTCAACCCCAACACAGCCAGCTATTTGTTACTATGCCTCTGCCTGTACATACCTCCATTAGTGCAGCCCAGGAAATCCCAGAACTGCATTTTGGCAATCAGGACGCGGAGCCCTATACCTCCGCTTAATCACACAAGCTTGTATGTTCCTATTCAGTCTCAACCACTTCCTTGTTGGACTGTATGCTGTCACTTATAGCGAGGAAAAACACCCGCCCACCGATTGTTTGGGACTGACACACCTGGGGGCTGAGTTTCATTTCAAAACATGAGTACGCTTCTCCCAGGCATGTGTTCCCCTGTCTTTGTACCTGTTCCTCCCTGCCAATACACTTTTGTCAGTAATTTTCCTCGTCACCAGAAACGGACAGGTGTAAAGATCATTGTAACGTGCTCAATGAGGCTTACTCCATCCCTGTCAGAACGAATTAGGGAAAGCAAATAAAGGATGGACACACAAAGTCACCTAGAAATGAAAAACACAAGCACAGCATGTAAGAAGATAAGAGTGTACAAGAGATTGAAATTGTGGTCGATTTTAACTACTAACCAAAGACAAATTATACAGATTTTAGGAAACAACTGCTTAATTTGATGCTTATATGACTTTAGTTTTGTAGGTTATGAGCTGAAAAAAAAGGTTGTAAAATTGAAACAGCACATTAAACAAAAGGAATTGGAACAAATACTAACTAAATTAAACAACTGATTGTACAGCTATACAAAAGTAAATAACGGTAGTTTACAATTGCTTACACTTCTAATGGTAGGATATGAAAATTAAAATGCTTCTCGTTTGACTGACTTGATTGCGATTTTTTTTTTTTTTGGCTACATCTGCAGCCCCATTGGTTCATCAGTTGCTGCACAATCTGGGGAAAATATCTAATTTCATTTTCTCTGACCAGTATTGCAAAAATCTATTAAAAGTTCACATTTTAAACATGTCCATTGACAAAAAGAAACCTCTGCGATTTCCAAATAAAAAGTGTTTGTTTGATCTTGATTAATTGTGCAGTGCTATATTCATCAAGGAGCTGTTACTGTCTGAAAACAGACATAGTTGTGTTATACTATTGTGTTTTATAAAAAAAACTTGATGTGATGTGACTGATACATAGAGACATGTGGCTGACATTTTCTGGTTTATTCTGTTTTATTTTTATTTTGCCTTTCAAACTCTGGTCTTATTCTGTTTGTTACTTATAATATATTTAAAAAAAACAGGTAATTGAAAAAAAGAGTACAGAGAAAAAATACTAATATGGCAATACGAATGTCAGTAACAGTTTATAACAACAACATCTTTTTGAATAAGTCTCCACAAGGTAGGATATTCATCTAAAATATGTGCACATTAAAGTCTTCAAAATCTGGAGTATAATATTGCATATTAGTAGACCCAAATATCAGTCAACATCGGAAATAGACTACACTTTGAACAGGAACAGAATAACACGGCCAAGACATGACAAGGCTGCACAGACCCTCGGGACAAGCTGACAAATCACAGCCTGATGACAGCAGCAGTGTATGAAACAACACCATTATTTATGCATCGGATGTAATGTTACGGTTAGATTGAATACAGCAAAGTATATTCTAAATGTCCAATATGTAAAAATGCATTTCAAAATTAATGCACGAGTCAAGGCGCACATTATTGTCTGACAAACAACCAAAACACTTGAGATGCTCAGGGATGTGAAGAGCTGCCTCCCCACTGCCTTTGTCTTAAAAAAATTGCTGTTTTTCACATTACATCACAGCCTTCGAGCTCGTAAATCAATACAATACAGATGTTTAGTACTAGGCTTTCTCAAATCCTTGTTGGGTTGGACCTTTGCACCTCGCAGAGAAACACAGAGGGGTGGATTCACTGCACCACTGTCTGTGAGGAATACAAATGACTTCACCCTGCAAAAATGACCAATCACACGCTGCAATCAAGCTTTCAATTGATCACATAATCCTTGATCTGAGCTCGTAAAAATATAGTGAACAGACCCTTGTATGTGCTTAACTCATTGTCTGTCTGGGATCACATTTAATGCTAAGCTAACTATGCTAACGGTGGGCTGCTATTCCCACTCAATCCGCCCCCAAGAAGAAGGATCAATAATACTCACTTTCTCCAGAGCTACGGTCCGGTCGCTCTTTATCCTCCGATCCAGGCACTTTATCCTGTCAAAATACCAGTCATAAACCCGTGGATAGGAGAACCGGCTCCGTGTTCCGAGAATATGTGTGTCTTCAATCCCACTCCCAGTGTTTTTGTCCACAACAGCGCCGTGCCAGGCTGTCGCTGTCCACTGCTAGCACTGTTAGCTGTTAGCACTGTTAGCACTGTAGCTCCTGTTCCAACATGGCTGCAGCACAGACCACTGACTGACAGGCAGGGGATGATCAGAGATGGACCAGTCACTTATATGTGCCACACCTGTCTCACCTGCAAAGGATGATGTTTGAAATTAATTGATGCAGAAAATTGCATAAATCAGCAATGACTGGAGACTCCCTATGGCTTAATCATAAGGGTTTAACAAAAGCATACATTTCTATCTTTTCAAATCTGAATTTTCCTCTCCTCTTAAATCCTAAAACCTTAAATCCAAATTTATGTCACAGTGAGGAAATTCCAGTGTTGCAACTCAAAATTCAAGAACAGAGAGAGAGAGAGAGAGAGAGAGAGAGAGAGAGAGAACAGAGAATATAAATATGCAATCAAAAGCCAAGATAAAGAACTATTAGAATGGACTTAAATCTAAGACAACAATGTGGAAGTAGAGTAAGCAGTAGGCAAAGTCACTTTGCATGCTGTTTATTCTGACCAAATCCTGCACTTAATGCAACCATGATCATGGCCACACAGGAGGTTTTTGCTTTTTTCTCTGTCTATATATATATATATATATATATATATATATATATATATATATATTTTTTTTTTTTTTTTTTTTTTTTTTTAATATTCATCTTGTTTTACTTTTTTTCCCCCATTTGCCTGTTGTATATTGCAACACTATTTGCAACGCTGGGATTCTGTGGCACAAAGAAAGATTATTTTATTTTTACTTTATATTACTTTAAAACATCAGGCTACAACACTAGTGGCTGACCCATAGACAGTACATATCACGGTCTATGGGCTGACCATGGCTGTGCAGGCCTACACAACATATGGACAGAATACATGGAAATATGCTATCAAAGTTTAAGATAAATAACTTTTTAAAATTACTTAAATCTGACAAAACAATGTGCAAGTGGCTATGACTATAGTTATGTACATTACAAATATTCTGTAGTTAATGCATGTTCCTCTCAGTGATTATGATTGTCCTAAAACGTGCCACAAGCTCATACAAAGGTACAAGCAGGTACACCAGTGACTTGCTCAGTTAAAGTGCGCCACCTAGTGGACGTGTGTCACGGTTCAGAGAGGCAAATTTGCTGGAAAAGTTTCAACGCCACAACTTTGGTAAGATACAAAGAAGGAATGAGTAAAGCTGTAAAGTAATGTTGACTACCATTTTTAATCAAAATGTACAATACAATTACAGTTATTCAGTTTGCTTATATATAATAGAGATTGCATTGACAAGTCAGGAGAATAGGTCAGTCGCACTATATACATATAAAACCCTATGAGAGTGACTGTGAACTTCTATCAGTTTATGCTGAATATACAATATTTACTAATTACTAATAATAATTTAGTGGGAGAACGATTTGGGGAAAAGGTAATACAATGGAATAACAGCAGCAGTTCAGGGCAGGATTGACATATTGGATCTATAGGCAGATATGAAGCAAAACAAATATATTTAGACTATTATAAGAAGCATAGGCCTACATGGAGCTTCAATCAAATTTCTCCAATAGCCACAATCAACATTAAAGGGTAAGGTAAATTAGCTTTAATGCAGATACAAAGTAGATAGAAATAGGTAAAATATGTTTAAATGTAGCTTGCTAAATGACCAGCGTTGAGCTCAGCATGCCACTTGTGTGGATTTTGTGATTCGATGATCCATATTTCCATTAATGCTCTCCATTACGATGTCGTTGGGATGTTGTCTGTGCTTGTCTGTAGAGGGCAGTCTGCCACGCTGAGAGTCATTGGTGTGTGAACGACTCCGGGAGCCCTCAAACGAAGAGGTGCTGGAGTTTGTCCTGGACCGCAGTCTGGTCATGCTGGCACTGGACACTGGAGAACAGAAACATTGATTGGTTTATTGTTTATTTTGACTGGTTTATTGTTTATTGTGGTAAATGTTGGTCCATATTGTTTGGTAATAACTTACAGTATCCCATTCCCTGGATAAAATACTTGAAGGCTTCAATGACTTTGGCTGGCTGTTAAAGAATGTTAGGAACAAATATTATTAAACTGTTCTGACGTTTTCTACTTTTTCCTTCCTTCCTTTTTTTTTGTACATTGCGCAGCACTTGGCCATTGAATAAACCATTTTGATTTTACCTGATCCACTTGGGGAAGTCCTCCACAGTCTGCCATCTAAAAATAAAGCAACACAAAGTTAGCTTGTTTCTCTATTTTTTATTTTCAGAAAATACATTATTTAATCACCTTGAGGAGTGTGGTCTTTGTGGGATTCAGTTTTGAGTTGCAGTCGACCACACGATCCACTGCAGGGGAATAATCTCCCACAACCAGCAGAGTGGAGCACCTGCAGCATAAACATAACACAATTTTAACTCATGTCTACTTAAAGTTTAATGAAACTCCTCATATTCATAAAACACTTGCACTTACTTCAGTGTGCGAACATTTATGTGTCCTCCAGGGACGGGCCTCTCCACCTCCAGAGCGGGTCTGTTGTGGTAGGAGCGGAAGAACTGACTGACGTTGGACTGGTTCATAGTTGTTGTGATGTGGTGACGATATGTAGCTATGAGGTCTTGGTTTGTCTGGATTTCATCCTGAAATAGGGAAATAGATTTTTATTTTTATTGATGAGATTAAATGTATCTATTTTTAGCTGAAGTTAAATGCATTTGTTGTATCTACTTTTCCAAAGATGTGTGTAATGATTGTGTCAGGGAGAGTTTGGGTCCATTCAGTGAGCTGTTGAAAACACACAAAGTATAATTACCACAAGAAATAATGCAGCAAAACTACATTTTAAACATTATATAACACATTGTGCTCACCTTGGTTGCCACACTGTCCATTAAACCTTCTGCATGGGGGTTAATGTTGATCAGCACAAGTCCATCAACCAAATCGGGGTGGTTCAGCTATAACAAACATAAAAAACCTCTAATCAGTCACATACAAAATATATTTATATAAAATCCAAATAAACTCACAGCAAATTTTGCCAGGATATAGGCCCCTGCTCCAACCCCAAGTCCAATGACACTGCGTAATCTGCAGAGCAAACAGGTATAAGTCACGTACAGAAAAGATGACAGAGTTAGCGGCATAGACTGTATATATACTTAGATATACAGTCTATGATCAGAGATAATTAGTGGTTAAGTAAGGTTTTTCTTACCCAAAGTGTTTGAGGACAGAGGGCAGGGTTTCAGACAACTGATCCATGGTTGGATAGATATATCTAAACAAATGTCAGACAATATGTTGCCATTTAAGTTTAAAATAAAAATAAAATACTGCCTATCTCTCTAAAGATGAGAAGACTTACGTAGCAGGAAGAGGTTTGGCCTCCTCATGTTGTCCAGGTGCTTCAACATGACAAACAGGGAAATGCCTGAGGATCTCTCGCATGTCTTCGTGGTTAAAGAGGGTCTCAAAGCAGGACTTGTCTAGAGGTACCAATACAGAACATATTAATAATATATATTATAATAAAAAAATAACATGATTTTTGAGCATTTAAAAAAAGGTGAGACATACGGTTCAGTCCAACATCATGGTAGGTCAAGATGATGGGGCGGTTTGTTCTTGGTGTTCCAGCCAAGACACAATGGACCTTTCCATACTGAGTATCAACATACTCATCCTAAAACGTATAAGGTTTAATGGTAAAATTGGTCAGCAAAATGAATTATATCAAAATGTTACACAAACAATAAACTCAAACTACATACTTACAGTGATCTGAGGCTCAAAAACAGAGTCACACTCGCTGTCCTCCAGAACCATGGCTGCGGCTGCAAAAGAGAGCAACTAAAACGGGCAAAGCTTGATGTTAATGTGTAAAACTAATCAATCTTAAACATCGACAGAAAACAATGAGGTAAAGAGCAAAGTGCCTGTGCTGTGCTAAGTGCCCCAGACATATGTTTGAGCTGGTTTATATACTGAGCACTGATCTGTCCTTAAGCCTAACCTGGTTCACATGTGGCCAACTGACTGTTCCTGTCTTAATCTGACCTGTCTTTACTGCACTCAGTCTCAGACATGAAGGAACCACAAGTCATGTGTTGTCCCATTATTAGTTGTAATTCACCTAGTTTATATTAGGCATTGCTCAATATTACCACATGTAGTAACACACACAAGTTTTTTTTTTTTTTTTTTTTTTTTTTTTTTTTTTTTTTTTTACCCTAACCCTAACCCCTAACCCTAACCCTAACCCTAACCCTAACCCTAACCCTAACCCAAGAGATTAGGAACTTAATCTGTTAAACATCACATTTGTCAAAGGGCAGCTGACCTTGACATTTAAGATAAGTGTAAATAGCAACAGTCCATCTTTCCAATTATTTTTCTCTTAACAAAAAATAAGCTTAAACCAATACAGTTTGAAATATCTTTATTACCTGAAGCATGCATCCTACTTCTGGCCCATAGTCACTGTCTGGACAGTAAATGGAAACAAAAAAGTATGAATATGGTGCTGTATTGGTTGTGTCATGTATCAGCACAGTACATAAACATACTATGACCAATTCAAATTCCAGACACATGTTTTGGACAAAGAGTTTAAGTATGTATGACAACAGGCGTTAACACAAATCAAAATATTGAAACACTAAGCGTTGTCATTCTGCTTAAACATGAGTGTGATTCTTTCAAAGCACAACTTCAGGGGTGCGCCACCTGCTTGTCTCCATGGAGCTGTTATTGCTTTGATTATCTATGTTTTTCAAGGCCTCTTTGAGCAATAAAAACACAACAAGATAGCTAAGTCAAATGCCATACTGTGGAATATTCCAGGCGAAACAGTATCATCACCATGGTGACAAGTAGGTGGCAGACCCTCCATCAGAAAAGATAGATAGCGCACCTTTTACTGTTAATAAAGTGTTCAGTCTATTTGTGGAACATGCACAAATCCTTCAGACGTTGACAGGTGACAGAGCGGAAACAAAACAGACTGGGCTTTATGTCTGTAATACATGCCACCACTGAACGTATGCAGCCATGGAGTGCTTTGTGAGAACCAGGTGTAATCCTTTTAGAAGTGGCTCAAACGCACGGGGCAGCAGATGGGTCTTATAGCCACACGTCAGTCAGGCGCCTTTTTAACAGAAAACTGACCCTGACTAAGCTTTGGCCTGCTAGCCTACTTCAATGCTGATGACTGGCCTATATAATGTTTTGATGAAAACAAGCAACTTGTGATTTGTTGACATATTTGCACAAATACATGATTGAGATTTTGAACAATATGCAGTATTGGTACAATGAACAGTATACAGCATAGGTAGAATTATCGCCTACCTTATAAGGCACAATATTTAAAATAAACTTGACAATCATATTACTTAAACAATGTGATTTTCACAGATAGCAGCTCAATGTTTTTATTTATGTCTTCTTGCTTTTCTTCGCTAGAGGGAGCTATAGATAGAACAGTAGGCTAGCCTGCTCACCACACTTTATGCACTCAGTCACACAATCCTCTGGTTTCAAAAGAGAAAATTATATAGGCTGAAATCTTTTGTTTAGTATACTGCAAACCAAGTCTGTCACTGGCCTATACTTTGCATCTCTTGTTATGGTAAGCAAGTTACAGTCAGTGCACCGTTTTGCACCTTTTCTTTTGTTGTGTTGTTTTTTTTTTTAATAATTAAGCAACTGTTGTCAACAGGCCTATTACCCTGGCCTATATGAGTCTAAAAGTTGGACAAACTTCTGGTAGCATCATTGATAGAAAATTAGTTAACTGTAGGGAGTGGCCTTGGCTATAACTGTATGCTGTCAGTAGATGTGGAGCCTCACTGCCGTGTTCCACAGGACTTTCCCAGGACAGGTAGTGCACTTACTCCACTGTCTCTGTCAGTGTGTTCCTGACTGGAGGGCACCAGTCTGACTTAAGAACTGCCTCATCTGAAGTGTCATTGTCTTGCTGTCCCGTTATCATAGTAACGGCTCATTCTGCAGGTGAGTACTGCCCTACTCTCAGCTTTCAAAACAGTCTAATAATACACACGGCAGCTGCTGCCGCCTGCTACATGCTTCATTCTGAGACATGCACGTCTGTTTAGTTCATGTGTGTGTGTGCGTGTGTGTGTGTGTTTGTGTGCGTGCGTGGGTGCATGTGTGTGCACGTGTGTATGTGTGTTTGTGTGCGTGCGCGTATGTGTGTGAGTGAGCAGGTGCACGCGCATTCTCAGTACTGTGAGGTGGAAATGCACTGACAGCCACTTGTGTAACAACCATATTATACAGTTTGCGGGTCAAAGTTACAAAGTATCTGGAGCAATAATTTTACTTTTTTACAAATTTGAAAAATAATGTTAATAAATTATAGATTATATATTAAAAAAACAACTAAACAAAAAAACAACAAAAACAATTTATTTGTTTCTCCATCTGTGATTCAGAATTTAATTTATATGGGAGTGCCGCCCACAGAGGGAACCCTTGTGTACCTTTTAGGTAAAACAATGTCATACCAAGTTATTTCTTTGAAGATTGGAGCCAATGCTAAATACCTTGTGATCCTCTCCAATCCAGAGGGATATCCAAATATTACCATAGCTCAACACAGGAAACCACAAAGCATCATCTGATCTCTTATTAAATTGTATACATTTCTATTGTTAAAACTGTATTGTGCATAGTTTAGTTAATGAATTATTCCTCTAGAGACAATACTTGATGTGTCAGAAATGATGTGTGGGGGACATTCAATCAGTGCTTCCTTTTCAGATCCAGTTACTCTTTCTTTGCCCTGGGAATTACATGGTATTTCACACCACTGGCCGAAGGCTGTGCCTTCTAGACAGAGCTAACCTGAGAATAAAGTTCTAATATTTACATAGCCTAGTTATCATGCTGTTCAATTATAGAACATTTACTTTCTTTCATTGAACTCTCATTAGACTGAAATACACAAACAAACAGCTTAACCAGATTAAAGCTTCTCACTGAAGAGACAAGGATTTAAATAGCAACAAACACTGCTGGTATCAAGAATATAACATCAATCAAAATCACTTTGTGTATCTGTTAGAAATTTCGTTTCTGGTAGCTAATAAAAAATAAAGTTTGGTAAGAACAAAATGTGTGCATTTTCAATATACACAATAAATAAACACTTAGGAAATGTCAACTTTCTGTGATTGAGAGAATGAGACCATGGCCTTCTCAGTGTCCTTTAGGAGGCTTGAAAAACATAAAAGTGTCAGCTGAGGTTTGACCTACAGGGGAACTGCTCACATTTCCTAAAACCAGTGCTGTAACCATGTTCAGGCCAGTCTGTGCCAGTTTGCTCCATCAAAACAAACGCTCACACGGCAGGCTTTCTTTGGAGAAGAAATGACTACAGGTTAGTTGTAAATAGCACATAGTTGCTTAATAGCTTACCATTCCACTTTAAAACCATATTTATTGGGCGGACATCAATGTGATGAATGAGGAGCTCTGCATTTTCAAAGTCTGGCATACCATTTTTGGAGAAATTACAAAAAGGAGTAAACTATTACAAAAAAGACATACACATTATTAACAATAATGATATGAATAAGAAGTTATAATAAGAATGTGTATTCTTTATTTATCAATAGTTGATAATGTCTAAACTTTGTTTTTACTTTTTCAAAATCACATAAGGAACCAGAAAAACAGTTCTTGATGTCACTTAAGGAGAAACTTTATTCTATTAAGTGGGACTCTGTTGTCACAGGTTTGGCCAATCGGTCTAGTAGCTCAAAGGGCTGTCTATTTTTAGTTGGCTCAGGGAGAGACTGTGAAGCGTGGAGAGGAGGAAAACAAGACAAGGTCCAGACAAGGATATTATGGCAAAAATGCCCACTAAAATGTTGTCATTTTTTTATGAAATGCATTAAGTGATAAATTTGTTGAGATGTTTGCGCGACGTTTACACTCTGAGTGGTACTGGTGCCACTATTGCTGAGTAAACCTCAGCAGGGCGTCCTGTAGGTGTGGGCATTACTCAGTGAGTGGCTGTGGATGGAGTCAATGGAGAGGAGGGGGAGAGAGGCTCTTCTCTGTAAGAGCATTAACTGTAGAGTGTTCTGCTGGTGACAGAGCTGTCAGGGTCAGATGGCTGCTCAGCCTGATTAGACCAGCTCATACAGATCCTCAGCTCTGCTCTGCTGCAGGAGCTACAGCCACAGCACTGCTGCACAGCCGCTCAGCGGGACAGGCAGGAGAAGCAACGAGAGGCTCTCTCTATTTCAGGCTCTGAGCGGGGCACAGCAACAGGTTGTTACACACAGGCTTTACTTTGTGCTACTTATATTGGCTCCATTTTTGACGATATTTTAGCCTCAGGCAGAAACTGGGATCAAGGACTTCACTTGGCAAAACACAGAAGAACTGCTGTTTATACGGGCATTGGAGAGTTAAGCGGTAAGGACAATAAAAGAAAATGTTATTGTTTAGACACTTTTAGATGCAAGCAGTTTTAACATTTAACATAAATAGGCGTATGGCAGCACAATACCAAAGCGTGTCAATCAGCTCCACAATAACTACTGAGGTCAAAAAAGTAATGTGTAAAAAGTAATATGAAAAACAATGCTTATTTTGGTCTCACCATTTTGTTCTATCACAAACGTGATTATAACAATTTCATTGTGCCTTACTAAATAAAAAGTTAGTTATCATGTTATAGATTAAGTAGTTGGTATTGATCGCTATAATAAGCCACAGATATTCATGTCTAAAAAGTTTACTATAACAGGCCATCAGCTGCTTGCATGTCAACACTCAAACTGTTGTGGAGGCTACTGCTTTTCTGGACTTTGGTGTGTCTGTCATACAGTGATTTATGTATTTCCCAGTTCAAGAGAAAAGCATTCCGCTTAGATAAGTAACACAATTAGGTCTTGATTTACATATTTATAGCCAACATAAAGAGATGAGTAGAGAAGTACAGTAAAGTAAAGTTCTCTAGAAGTGCTTTGTTGTGTGTCAGGACCCACTTGAACCTCCCAATTGAGTTCACATGTATTTCGGCTTCTGTCAAATATTTGGCAACTTAACAGAGTATTAAAATAATATTGGTGTCCATTTTTAACCTGTTTGGGTCCTGACCCAGCCTTAGACAGGAGAGGAGTCAGGCAGCCAATTGACCAACTGTGGAGGCAACTATTTATACTTTGTAAACTACGCTAAGGTAAGAAGGAAGATCGGCTTTACACTTTTAATAGGAATTACGGCTATTGTCTAGACATCTTCTCAATACTCCAAAGGGTTTGACAGTGTTAAAATGATTCAGATAGTGAAAGGCTGTTCTCTTGTGTTTTCTTATTTGAATTCCCTCACTTTTTAGCCTGAATCAAAACGAACATAAATTCACATTTTCCACTGCGCCACTTGTGGTATCTATTATAATCTCTATAATGATGATCTTTTGACGTCACAACTGAAGGCTGCTGACAGTTAAAGAATAGTCTCCACCTTTCTAGAAAAGGAGTTGACATGTGACCATGAAGACTGTAGTTGTGTGTAGTATTACAGGTGAGGTAAAGAGGTGACCGCAGATTACCCAGATTACTCTGGGTCTTTCCTGGATGTTTGTTTGTAAGTTCACACATGTGAGCAGAACCATGCCTGGTATTCTTTCATGTTTTCCAAGTAAAACAACGTTCTAACGTTGTTTTAACTTACTTTTACAATGACAATGTAAAAGCAGGATCTCTTCACTTAGAATTAGAATTAAGTCTTTATTATTTTATTGTAATGTGTAGGGTTAGGATTAGGGTACTGAGGTTCAATAAAGTTTGTCTAGACTTTTGGTTAAGTCTATACTTTTTTGTTTCTTGACAGAATCGCTAGTTGATGGAGTTTGTGCGGCGGAGTGGAGACTACTGCCACGCTCAACACATTTAGACTGGGTGAAGCTGTACCATGTCATCCTGGGACTCAGAACGCTGAACGCCAAACCCGTAGACATCAGGGTGAGCCAGCTGATGGGGTAACAAGAAGACGGCTGCGCACTGGACTCAACTGAAGGAACAGAAGGAAGCAGAGAGTGGAGAGGACTGTCAAAACAAAGAGTTAAAACTGTGGACTTCAGGATACAAGCATCTGATGAAGTAAACATTTATCTGGACAACAGAACAAGAATAAACTAAGAACATTTTAGTGCGGGAAACTTGATCAGAGAAAAGAACAGTAACTTTATCGAGAAAGAGAGTTGAGTTAAAGGTAAGGTTCGACCTACGTTTACGCAAACCACCATTATTTCATTCCATTTTATATTTATGTTGAATTTTAAATAAGTGCAATTTCTTAAAGGATCCGTAAAATTTTGAGTTTAAATATCATAAATTTGACCAATATGTGACTCCAAATATGAGATAAACATATTCAAATCAAACATAGATTTTGTTGATAACAATTTTAATGTTGATTTATTCTTAATTACATAAGCATTGGACATGATGTCCACATTATTTATGTTGTAATTTGGTGTTTTGGTTCTCAAATTAGAAAGTAGAATGAGCCTCCCATGAGTGTCTCATTTGGGTTGCCAGTTCCTAAGACTAACTTAACTCTAGTTGGTTTGAACCGACTGAAGTGTTAGTGCAACTTGTGAAAAACTATTGGCCACTATTTGTAGGCAACACTGGCAACTATATGGCAAAATATGAATCCATACTGTGAAGGGGCTTCTTTTTCCACAAACTTGACTTGACTTGACGTCTCTGGTGAAGGATCTGCCATCTGCATGATTCCACGGAGATGTCCTTACTTTGCTTTGAAGGTTCCACAGAATGGAAAAAAAAAACAAAACTGAGCTCCATGGATAATTTTTTACAAAGTTTGGTTTTGATATTCTATCTCCATGGAGTAATGCAGGTGATGTGCCCATTACCAAAGATTCTTGCTGCTTTAATGAAAATATTGAAATTACGTAAACAAATATGTTCTACATGTCAAAGGTCAAGCTGCCACCATGAACCGTCCAGCTCCTGTTGAATTGTGCCACAAAAACATGAGATTCCTGATCACACACAACCCCACTGACAGCACACTCAGCTCCTTTGTAGAGGTAAGAAACCTACATGAATATATAGCGATGGAAATGACTTTTTATTTACATTGTTGTTAATTATATCTTATTGTCAATTCAAAAAAGGTTTAATCAATGGTGCTTTGAACTGTTTATTTCTATGACAACAAGAAATGCATGACATATCCATACCAGATCCATAAACAACAGTGTGAAAAAACAACAAAAAACGCTGTTTGTGCCTGTTTATGAATGAGCAGTGTTTACCTATGTGAACTACCTATACTCCGCTTTCAGTGCTTTCACAACGATCCTGATATTGCAGTAGTTGAACTACATGGATAGCAACCAATACAAAAAAACCCAAACCAACAATGCTTCATTTAATGACTGTCTCTTCCTTAGGACCTGAAGCATTATGGTGCCACCACAGTAGTTCGAGTTTGTGAAAGCACATATGATAAAACACCTCTTGAGAATGATGGCATCACTGTGGTGGTAAGGACACCGTGTGATCTGTCAACTAGGATCTTTTGAGATATTGTAAGATTGGGAAATGAATTGCAGTTTATTTGTGCTTTCTTAGGATTGGCCATTTGATGATGGTGCTCCCCCTCCGAGTAAATTGGTTGATGATTGGTTAAGCCTGTTAAAAAAGAAGTTTCAGGAGGACCCTGGATCCTGTGTGGCAGTCCACTGTGTGGCTGGTCTTGGACGGTATGCTGCTTTCATTTACTTTTTGCAGTTAGTTCAAAAACAGTGCTGCAAAGTAATAATGTACCAAAGAAGTATTGTTTTTTCTGCTTGCTCAGAGCTCCTGTCCTGGTTGCTTTGGCTCTGATTGAGAGTGGAATGAAATATGAAGATGCCATCCAACTCATTAGACAGTAAGCGCCATAAAACGCCATCTAGTGGCAACAGAGAGGCTGTTTTTCAATTCTTAAATTTAGTACTACTGTTAAAAAAGAGACAACATAGTTTTTAAGAGTGTATTATTCTGTACTGTGTGTAACATTGATTGTATGTGTTTCAGAAAGCGCAGAGGAGCCATCAACAGCAAACAACTGACCTATCTAGAAAAGTACAGATCCAAGCAGAGACTGCGATTCAAAGACTCTCACTCACAAAAGAATAAATGTAGCATCATGTAAAGTCTTTCTCACAGACATTCATTTGAAGAGCAATGTGCCCTGCATTCACATTAAAGCCATAGTTGAAATGATTCTTTTGGTTTGTGCACATTCTAATATTTAAAACAATGTAAAATATATATATGATTCAATAGACAAAAACAACAACCTTCAAGTGTAAAAAGAGGACATTTCAAAGAATTATATATACATTTTATATGAATATAAAAACAAAATACATTAATTATAATTTCCTTTACTATGCTCCACAGGGTCAGAATCACAAGCCATCTGACATCTTTAGTTGTTTGAGATAAAGCAGCAGTTGAATGTGAATTATAAGAGCTTGGTGTTGATTACACTGTGGTCATGTTTACATATCTGCGTGCATTAACAAACGGACTGTTTACTGTCACTCAACTGTTCTAAAATTAGATATAACACCAATACATTACATATTGTATGTAAATTTGGTGCATTTAATTAGTGAGTTTCAATACAAGTGTAAATTGAATAGTTATTTGTAAATTATCTAGAGACATATAGCATTCATTGCTGTACAGCGATGACATGACATGATGGTCACTTGGAATGTACACTTTATGCTTTCGCTTTGCCTCTTATAAACTTTGACTTATTGTTTGTACTTTTCCATGTATGAACATGGAAACATCAGTTCACAATGGTGTATTTTCTTACATTCACAGATAATAATGCATACTGTTCTTTGCATTTATGTTATTTTCACACAAAAACCTTCAATGATTAAGCTGTCAATAGAATTTATATTCGGCGTATTCAACCTGGACTGATTCCTTAAAAGCAATTTGTACACTTGTGAAAATATTTCAAATAAAAAAACAAAACAAACACAATTTTGAAAAGGGTAAAGGACTTACTGTTTCCAGTGCAATGAGTGTGACAAAAATTGTTGAGTGTGAATGTGTTGTTTGACTCTGTGTGTGTTTAATAGATTTAGATTCAGTTTATGATTTAAATGCACTTGCTACTTTTTAATTAGGCCCCAATAAATTCAATTAAACAGCCTGAGTGTTTGGAGTGTTTGGTTTTTTTAATAATTTGACTGATGTTCTTTATTGTATTTTCATAAGAATTTTCAAAAGAACAATCTGCAATGATAATACTGACTTCAATATGCCACATTCTGCATGGCATGCCTATGCAACCATCTCAGTTAATGTTAATGTTATATGGTGTATTACAATATGACATGAGAATAATAAATAATACTTCTACCTTATAACGATATTTAGATAGATCCATGGTTAAAACGTCTCTCAAGTGACTATTTGCAGTAAAGTCAGCCAACCGCTGGAGGCGCTCGTAAAACGTACAGCGGCATTGTGGCACATCCGCTGATTACTTGTATTTAAGACAATGCCGCAGATTCGACAGACTTTTTGCTTGCTAAAGTGAAATAAAACGTGAATATTTAACTACAGCTATGCAGTGGTTCAAATGCTGTTTGTGTTTTGAGTATAGTTATTGTTGAAAACTATGGATGAGCCAGCGGAAGGTAAGCACAGAAGCTAGCTAAGGTCGAATATGTTTATCGTGGCCTCATGAACTAACCAAAATAAACAATGTAGTCCCCAAATTTGTTAATAAGTTTTGAACATTTGAAGTATGATTTTATAAGAAGTAGGGGAAAATATCGCATTGATTGTGCATTCAACTGAATTTCAAGAGTCTTTGTATTAGATTAAAAATATATTTTTTCAAATTAATAATTGGTTACCAGTTAACACATAATCAAAACCTGACCTCTTTTTTCCCTCTTCAGGTGCTGCTGTGTTTATGTGTCGACTTTGCAACCTGTTCTCCCCTAGTCACTCTCAGCTGCTGGTTCACTGCTCTCAGGTGCACCAACAGCAGGGGCCCTCACATGACTTTATTATTACACTTCAGCCACTTGATCCACAGCCTGAAGGAAAACCCACAGGTCAGTGTACGGGTGTTTAAAAAAATGGCTTAAGCCAGGTATGGGCAGACTTTTTGACTCAAGGGCCACATTGGATTTTTACACTTGCCTGGGGGCCTGACCATTTACAGTTTGGATGTCATTTACTGCAGTATATTAAACACAAACTATCACACATTGACTTAATGCCTAAAATACACAAAAAACTACAACTTAATAGCAAAAATCATTATCTTTATTCAGTGGGAAGAGTGCCATTGGTCACTCTTTTTAGCCGATGCATCAAAGTTTGGTGTTATTCTAGTGGTGGCTATTCTCAAAACTGATCTTAAATGAGCAACTGCAGTCTCAGACAGCTGTAAAATGACAAATACACCATACTTAACTGATAAAAGTTTTTATTAAATGCTTTGCGGGCTGAATCAAGATACCAAAAGGGCCTTATGTGGCCCCCAGGCCTTAGTTTTCCCCCCTCTGGCTTAAGCCCTACAAAACACACCATGAATAGTTTATTTTTCAGAAACCTCATCTAAACGAAAGCGTGGAAGGCCAAAAGGTTCAACAAATAAAAGAAACAAAACAGATTCTCCAGATTGCACAGAAAACAATGTTGAAATTGAAAGAGAGAGAAAAGAACACGGTAGGTCACATCTAGGGTGTTTTTGTTTTCGTATTAAGAAGCCCAAATGGCTTATTAATAAGTAACAGTGTATTTATTTTAACTTTTACATTGTAGATGAAAGTGTGGAGGAGACATTAGGTTTGGAATGCAAAGAGTGTCAACGAACTTTCAGAAACAGGCGACAAATTCTCAAACACATTTGCCTTATGATCGACGAAGAGGATGAGGAAGAAAATGACAGTGGTAAGAAACGAATAGAAATTATTATGTGTAAAGACTCCGATTTGAAGATTTAAAACAAATACTATGTTTTTCAAGGCAATTTCCGACCCACAAAAACTGCCAAAAGAAGTCATCAACAGACTGAAGATCAAATTTCCCAATCTAAAGAAAAAACAGCAATTACAAAGTCAGTGATCAAGGTTTTTTTGACTGAAGACGAGATACTTCCAGGTTTGTGTACTGGACTATTAAAGATCTTTTTTTACACATATAATTATTTTATATGTGTATTCTCTCTTTGTTTTGTCATTCTCTTTGTAAAATATTTTTATTGTCTGTATTTCAACAGATGTGAGTAAAATGGTTCCTGTAGAAGAAGAAAGTCCTACAGAAGAAGAGTGGGCAGCAACACAAGATACACCACAGGTACGATGTAATCCCTCATTTGTCCAGGCGTGTTCCATCGTAGAAAAGGTTACAGGGGTTGTCATCTGGACACATCTTTACGCCCAGCGTCCAGATGACAACCCCTGTAACCTTTTCTACAGGTACAGTACCAACAACATAAATGAACCATCTACCATTAAAACTCGAATGGCATGTGTCTAATTACAGAGTCTACAAAAGAAAACCACCAGTGAAATTGCAGCATCCTCTGATGGTCCTAAAACAGATTTGAGGCCAAGGTGATATTACAGCCATGTCATGAATAATATCAGCGTCAAATAAGTATTCTGTCCTCAATTTTCTTATTTGCTGTGAACGACAGTTTAAAGCCAACAGCAGAAGTCAGCAAAGCCTTTCAGGAATATTCCATTCAACAAGATGATACCAGGTATTGTTAATACTGTAACTATATTTTAAAATCTGGTGTGTCATGTACAGACAAGCCTGAATATAATATGGTATTTATGCTCTTTCAGTTCACCTCAGAGTCAAATTAAGATCTTTACCTGCAAGTTCTGCAATAAGATATTCAAATTCAGACATTCACTGATTGCCCATTTAAGAACTCACACTCAAGAGAAACCATTTAAATGTCCCCATTGTGATTATGCCTCAGCTATTAAGGGTAAGAAAAACTAATTATGAGTTCAAAATACATGAATTGCGTTAAAATATTATTATTTGCTGTTTATAATGAAGCAAACCTCAATGTTCATTTGAGGAAACATACTGGAGACAAGTTTCATTGCCAGCATTGTTCTTTTACCTGCATCAGCTCTGGACATCTAAAGGTACTTTATCTTGTACATTATCACTGATGCCAAGTTCAATATTTGTAATTAATCTAGTCATGTTTGTATTTTATATGTAAAGGTTCATATTGAACGAGTTCATTTAAAAGTGAAGCAACATTGCAGTTTCTGCAAGTGTAAATATTCTGACGTGAAGAACTTACTGAAACACATGGAGAGACACCACAACTTAAAAGATTCTGCTGTTAATAAAATCTACCAACAACTAAGGTTGGATTCAGTGTATTTTTAATTTACTACTTACTAACTACTTACTACTGTTTTTAAGAAAATCTTTGATGCTTGTAGGTTAAAGACTCGTCAGGGATTTAGGCAGCTTCTGTTTCACTGTCCTACATGTAAGAGATGTTTCAAAAGCTGCCAGGAGCGAGATCGCCACCTTCTTGTTCACGACCCTCAGCCTCCATTTGGCTGCAAGCTCTGTGAATATGCTGCAACAAGACTAACTGGTCTCACTGCTCATGTCAGGAAGCACTTCTTCCTCTATGTGTGCAGTGTGTGCAAAAGTGTGTTTGTGAGTTGTCACAGACTCAAGACTCACCTGATTGAGTCCCATTCCGAACTAGACCAAGATCAAACCTTCTCTGATTGTATCAGTAGCAGTTTCCAGCTCATTCAGTCTGGTACAGGAATGTGGGGCCAAGATTCAGATAAACTAATTGAGCATGCAAGCCAAGATGAGAGTATGAGAGAAGAGGTCATAGAAAACATCCACGAAGAACCACAAGAAAGACCTATAAGTGAACTGGAGGTAGTGCAAAATCCCCCTCAAGATCTGGAAACGGGACTACTGGAGCATAACGGAGGATTAAATGCAGACACAAAAGCTTCTTTACGAAGCAACCAAATTACACTCTGTCAAACGTTGATAAACCCATCCCTTTCTGAAGCCCAAAACAAAACACCTCTGTCTACAAACTTGTCTGAGGATGCTTCAAATACAAAACAGCAAGAGGAGTGTATGGTCGGTGATCAGAAACACAATAGTCTGGTCTCTAATAATGATATACCCGAAGCAACAAGTGCCAAATTTGCATTAACAAAATTAAATGTGACCCCACTGGACAAGTACAAAACTCTTCAGTCTGAAAAGGTACGGAAACATTGACGTATGCCATAGACTTGACTACAAAACCTCTTAATCACAAAAAAATGTCTGTCTTTCTAGGAATCTGAGGTCACTGTTGAAAATGCCTTTCTTCAAGTGCTCTCATCTATTCAGAAAACCCAACTAAGTTTTGAGACTTTGCAACAACTAAGAAAAGTATATGGGGAATTAGAATGTGAATACTGTGGTGAGTTATGTCTTTTTATAATAATTACAATTATTATTACTTTTCTTCGTCATTCAAGTCCACTCTTTTATTTAATGTTTGTGTTCTGCAGGGAAACTTTTTGCTTACAAAGTTCATTATAACAACCATGTGCGCACACATACCAAGGAGCATCTGCAGTATTGTTCACAATGTAATTATTCTGCAGTTACCAAAAGCTCTCTGAACCGACACATGATTCAGAAACACAGCGATCTGTTGCTGTCTTGTTCCAATGTGGATTGTAAATTTACCACATCTGACAAATATAAACTACAAACACATGTAAGAAGATTTCATGAAGAAGTAAGTTATTTCTCTGTTTTACCTAATATTCTACTTTTTTCTCTTTTCTCACTTAAAACAAGTCACAGAAAATACAAATCTTAAATGTCTTTAGTATGGAACTGCATGTGAAGTATAACTGAAAAGATCGTATTGGAAAACCTAAACAAAAATTCTCAAATGATTTCATATAAGCTAATTATGCAATATACACTGCATATGTTATAATTTTTCTAGACCAAGACCGTGCCTTGTCCTGTTTGCAACAACAACTATCCCGAGCACCGCCTCAAGCAGCACATGAGAAAACTCCATCCTGGTGAATTTGGATATACAACTATTGCTAAAAGAGAGTTAGAATCCACATTTTATTGTTGATGGTTTCATATTTCTGTTTGTCTGCATCTCTATTGTACAGAAACTGCCCCAGTCGAGGGGAAAGGGCGGATGGAGAAACAGGCTGACAAGTGCCCTTACTGCGACTCCTACTTCCTGAAAAACAGCCATGACTTTCAGCAGCACATCTGGGCTCACGAAGGTACTTTATACCCATCTTTTTAGCCAATATGTTCCCAAACAGTGACAATATTTCTGCATGGGCAATAAATCTTCTTAAATACATCGCATATACTAGCCTTGAGAACATCTGTTGTCTCACTGCACTCAGAATTAGATTAGCTCTTGCCGAAATTTAATGATCACTTTACCTTGAAGTGGCACCCTTATGACGCTTCAATGGCCAACCCACATAGATTTTTACCATCTGCTGTTAGTATTTAATTCTGTCGTGTTCTGCATCACACACCACAAACACAGATTTGAACAAAGTGATAATTAAAAAGAAAATCGGTTAAAAATAACTATCACATATGTATATAATTCTTTTATTTTAATGTGTGCATTGTGACCACAAAATTGATCTTAAACAACTTTATAATAGAAATAGGGCTACTGACCTCCTGTTCAAAATTGCAGAACTGATTCTCTTCTGACTCACTGGCTTATTGTGGCATTTCACTGGAGCTGATTTTTCATTTACAGTGTTTTCAGTGTCCCAAATAGGTACAGGGCTGTGGGTGGGAATAGAAATTACAGTTAGGCCTCATACAGATAGAAAACAATGCAGGATTAACATGCGTAAATCACTAACAATATAACTTCAAATAAGTTAATGATGAAGAAAAATTATTTTAAAAGTTCATTTTGCAGATGCACAATATCTGCCCTTTAATGCACAATACAGAATCATGGACTCCAAGCAAACCATTTTTTTTTAGTTAATTTGTCTTCATTACTCTTCTTCTTCTTTTTAGGTATAAAGCCGTACACTTGTAACATTTGTGACTATGCTGGCTGCAGAAAAAGTAACCTGCGTCTTCACATGAACCGACACAAAACTGAGAAAATTCACTTGTGTGACTTGTGCGGTAAAAAATTTAAATCTGAAGTCTCACTTAAAATCCACACTCGAAGTCACACCAATGAAGGTATGCACATGTTTTTTGTTTAAATTTGTAATGTGCGTCAATTTTTTTTTTAAATTTAAAACATATTTCTGAGCAGGAAGGAAATTTAAATGTTCAGAGTGTGACTTTGCCACTGCATTAAAACCATCTCTCGCACGACACATGGAGCAACATGCCCGAGGAAGGCAGGTCAGACCCCTTTTTATTTATACATGTTTATTTAAAATCTTGTTATACTGGAAAATAATAAATGTACTTATTTTTATGTTGATAGGCTTTCCAGTGTGCCCATTGCTTTTACTCGTGCAATAAAGTTGGCCCTCTTAAACGTCACTACAAGAAAAAGCATCCAGGAGAGAAGTATCCAGACGCAGAAGCAGAGGATTCAGAGGACACAGAGGCACAGGAAAAGACAGGTATTAAAGTGGTGGAAAAGTATATAGCATTTTTCAATATGTTTCTTTATAGGGAGTAATAAACAAATGTTGAGTAAAGAAAGAAATACTGTATATTTGTCCTGTGTTTAGGTTTCAAATGCCCGGTCTGTGATTATATCCATGGAAGCAAGAGAGAGTTAAATCGCCACCTGAAAAACAAACACAAGTTGAATGTATTGCAGATTTCTTTTGAGGTAATTAAGTGGAAAAGCGCTCTATAAATAAAAATCATCATAATTATGATACAAATTTCAATATTAAAAAGCAATGTCAATTTACAAACAAATGACTTTCTCTTTTAATGGGGACCTCTAGGAAACTGAAGCTGTTGAGACACAATTTGTGCCGGTGGAGGATGAGATGCAACTGACTGAAGTGCCTGTAGAAACTTTACAAGACAGCGGTAATAAAGCCAACACTACACAGTAAAATAATACCGTGTACAGTGTGAAACTATTCATCATTACTTTTTGTTTGTAGAAGCTGTAAACATTCTGCAGCAGATCACTGAATTGAATTCAGACATTCACAATGTTGTTACTCCAATGGTGGCGATGGCTCCAGGCACTGTCACTGTAATGGAGCAGGTAAAACATCCTAGTTTAATAGGCTCACAAGAAACCTCTCTCAACACCTCTATTGTTAGTAATATCAGTCACCATAACTCCATAACAAAGCTTCTCCTCAAAATCCAGCAATGCGAACAGACTGTAGTGTGAACAAATCATCCATTGGTCGAGGCGCCAAACCGTGTAAAACCTTGTAGATCAAACGGGCAGATTTGTATTCTTTGAAGTTTGAAAAATTTGACAATAGTGGTTAGTGGTCTCTTATCTAGAATTGTCAATGCTCTTGTGTTGCATGCTTCAGTTGGTCCAATAACAGAAAGACCTGTGTAGGACCAGCTTGTGATGCAATAGTCAGAATGGGACATTATCACTGAGAGCAAAAATGTGAGTGCTCTTTATCCGCTGAGGATCCTTTGAATGTGTTACGTTTTTTTTAAATTGGCAGATTTTACAGTTTCATCTAAATTTACATTTTTGAATGTAATACCATGCCAAAGTATTTAAATTCCTTGACATATGTTAATTCTTGTCTTCCCAAGTAGACTTTAGTAAACACATTTTCTCCATAAGAGCAAAAATGAGTGGCATTCTTTCTCAAAAGTTCACCTGGCTTGTTCCAAACTTGTTCTCTTTAGAGCTCAAATTAATTAAAATTTGATTTAAAAAAAAAAGGAAAATTAAAATGATTTATAAGGCTTTTATAGATATTAGTCTGTCGTCAAATGTGATTGACAACCTGCAGTGCTCATGAAACCATTTTTCTGCTCTGCTAGTGTGGATTTTTAGCAGATCTGACCAATAAAAGCTGATGATTCAACTCTTGGCTATGAGAGTCAGCTCTTTCAATTCATTATAAAGAATTGGTTCTTAGAGCGAGCGCTGAGCCAAACAACCCATCACTACTTTCAACAGTACATTCTCATATACTACTCATGTGTTCT
Source organism: Rhinogobius similis (assembly GCA_019453435.1). Taxonomy (NCBI): domain Eukaryota; kingdom Metazoa; phylum Chordata; class Actinopteri; order Gobiiformes; family Gobiidae; genus Rhinogobius; species Rhinogobius similis. The sequence goes on along the minus strand of CM033626.1, from coordinate 22,217,662 downwards.
TTCACTACTGTCCTGCATGTCATCATTGTCGGATACTGCCTGAATTATGCTTAAAAGGTTTACCTGTTTATGAAGAATTAAAACCAAACATAATATTGTGTGAACTTGCAGATATCAGATGAACAGGAAATCAGCCCTGATCAGCTGATGGTTGTTAATGCGGACGAGGAGCTGGGAGCAGATCAGGTGATGGTGGTGGAGGAAGCAGAGGGTTTGGAGGCTCTGACTGTCCTCACTCAGGGTGACAGCACACACCACTACATCGTGTATGTGCAGGAACAGACTGTGGAGATTGACAATGACTAGCTTATCTTCTGCTATTTGTGTAAAGAATTGTCTGTAAAATCAAATGATGCAATATTTTTTTAGGATATGACAAATAATTTAATTTTAACACATGGCTGTTAAAGTGTTTGTGTGCTTATTACAAAATGTAACTTTGTAATAAAATGTACAGATATAATCATTGTTTCATGCTTTTTAAAGGAAAATGCTTTCTATAGTAGTAGTATAGTAGTTTTAAGACTGCATACTTTGGGTGCATTCACACTTGCACATTCACCACATCAAAATTGGGACTAAACCAGGATCAAGCTCAAAAACTAGATTTGGACTAGATCAAGACTAATAAGGACTATTCAAGACCAAAACTTGTCCACATCAGGACTAAAATTTGTCAAATTTAGGACTGAATAATGTCAAGTGGGAATGCACCCTTTTACTCCTACTACTCCTAGTACTATATTTTATGGTGTAACAGTAATTTTAGTTGAGTACAAGTGATGGTTCCTCTTCCTACTGTGATTATGTCTACAGGTGACAAATATCCATACACTGCTTCAGGTCTGGTTTAATTTTTCTTACATTTTTGTTTTTTATGCTTTGAAAATACTAGATTTTGTGCATTATTGTTTTGTCCTTCCAATTTCATCCACTTCATATTATAAATCTGTCAGTCCCTCTTTTACTTGAGCACTAGTTTCTGCAAATATTTAAAAATATAATATATATATATATTTAAAGTTAATAGTACTAATAAGATTTATCAGTCGTTTTCACTGTGCGTCAGTAGAGTCTCTGAACAGTAGGGGGCGGTGATGCTCTGTTCAGTCTTGAGCTCACAGATGAAGAAGAGTTGGTGGTGGGAAATTTGACAGTGCGCGAAAAGTTTGTTGTTTTTAACTTTATCAACATTTAACTGCAGCTGTTGCCCTTCCATATGAAAGCACGAGATGGACCGCTACGTTTTGGTCGTCTCTTTCTGCCAAAGAGACCAAAACATGCCAGAAAGTAAGTTTATGTGCATATTGTTAGAACAGAGCTAACGCAGGCTAACTCAGACCACAGCAATAACAACACAACCAGGCGGATTTAGGATGCATTTATTGTTTGGCTTTCATATCAAGATTTGCTTATACTGTAATTTTCAGCGACAGGTCTTGTAGCACTGCAACAAGCTTATGACAACTTTGTGAATCTTTCAACTCGTGCATCAATGAAGGAATGTCCTTCATTTCCAGGTTGGTAATATATATTTGATTAATCTGTTTTCTTAACTATACCTAAATTAATGTTTATTTTCTATTTGTTTAGCTTGTTCACTCAGTGGAAACCCTTCTACTCAAAAATGGTTCTTTGCTGTACAGGCAAGTCAAGGAGTTTCACAGGTGAGTCATAGTGTAGTTTTATCATAAAACTCTGTGTCTCACACTAATGTCTGACTATGACTAATGTATACTTGTAGTAATGTTAACATAGAAGTAACCATTTTTTTATCTGTAATGGGAGGTTTTTTGATCAGTAGAGACAAAAAGTGACATTCATACATATACATGTTATCCATATTTGAATCCTGAACTCTAGACATTTATAAATTGATTACTAGATACAGTCATTCTAATATGGATCGTTTGTGCCACCATTGTTCCTATTTAAAGCTGTGGGAAACACAGAAAGTTAAATGTCTATTAACCAGTAACAAGCAGGTAGTTGTTATTCTATGATATACATTGAAAACGGCAACAGGAAACTTTACAGAAATGCATAAATGTTGAACACAAAAGCAATCCAAAAACGGTATACATGTTCAAAACCTCCAGTCATGACACTTTTCACCTGACTGTAAGATGATGTTTGTGTAGTTCTGCAGCTCTGAATGGGAAGAGCTCGGTGCATGTTGTCAGAAGACAGACAATGAAGAGGAGACGCCCAGCGCCATGGACCTGTGCCTAGGCTGTTTGAGCGATCAGGAGGCGCTGGATCAGAAGTATGATGAGGCAACACTGACAGAGTGAGTCCTAAGACCTTTTAATACCTTAATTAAATAGGTTTTGCCACTCTGAAGGAAAATTAACAAAAAATAATACATGAGTTTGATTTTGGAACAAGTAGTTCTCTCTGAGCTTCACTTGTCTTTGAACAGGCTTTTAGATGAAGCTGCTGAAGGATTACATTCATTATCAGACAAGCTCCCACCTCCAGGTATAGTGTCACTCTTCACTAAATGCAGGCCTTCTGCTGAACAAATATTCAAAAAATGTAAGTAATATTTTGCATAAAGCTGAATGTCATTATTTAAGTCTTTTTTGTTTTGTAAAGGTAAAGCACTGCTGGATGTGTTGCTGCTGGGTTGTGCTGCTCAGCCTCCTGCTCCTAAAGTGCTGCTACCTCTGCTTGGAGCTCTCAAACACATGAGCTGCTGGCACAACGCTCACATCACCGTGGCGACGCAGCACTTCAGTGTGTGAGTATTTATAACAACACAATTTCGTACATAATCCTCCTGTGTTATTATTGATAATCACAGTAAATGCATTTGCAATACTGCGTGTTCCCTTCAAACCACTAGGGGGAGTTCTTAGAGTAAGTTTAAGACTATGTGCTGCTGGTCATATCAAAAACAAGAAATTGTAATAATATTCGTTATTCAGCAATAGTTTATATGCCTTGACTGAAGTTAGTACGTTAATTTTGGCTCTTCATACTCCTTTTAAATGAATTATATTTCTGAAAAAGTCATAAAACCTTTGTTACAGGTGGCAGAAGGTTGCCTCATATCTGAGTGCTGGTCTGGTGGAGCTGACTGCTTTGGATGACTGTGTCGTCCACAGAGAAATGTGGAGAGGGGGGCTGGTTATTAGAGAGAAAAAGGTATGTCAACGAAATGAGATGCACTGTGAACCAACTCAGTACTGTTGATTTTAATATAACTTACTCAGAAAGCATATTACGACTGGATATTTGAAAATATAATTGTTACAAACATAACAATAATACATAATGTGTTTTTGTTACATCGGGTTTGGATTGAAAAAGGCCACATAAAAATGAGAAAAAAGGTCAGGTTTCAAATTACGTCTGTTTGTGATTTTGCAGCATAGACATCTCAACTCTTTTTGGTGAAGCTATTTGCCAATTAATAGAAGGTTAAGGTGTTTGAAAATCAACATGCTTTGTGATAGCTTTTGAAAAAAGCAGATTATAGCTGTTAATTGAGTTTCTTTGCATTTAGGATTATTCAAGGTTGTGCTGTTCAAAAATGCTTGTTTGGGGGTAGAATTCTTGAGGAGCTTGTTATTCTTTAAGGGCATATACAAAACATTCTGTCCTTTTTAAATGACCATCTCTCTTGGTTTTTGGTCTTAGTTTTTTTCTGTAGGCAAAGGCTCAAAAGAACACAAAGTTTTCCTAGGGCTTGTCTTAAGCATTTCGACCTTTTATAGTTTACATGAAAAAATAAATATTCAGCGCACACAAAGTCAAAGGGTATGTTTTCGACCGTGTTCTTTTAAATGAAGTAATTTTTACCTCAGCGGGGTATTGGGAGTTATCCTGCTGCTGAATAGCGATGGTGAATTCACTGGAGGTCACTGAGGGGTCATGGGAACTGTCCCCACTTGCTGTCATCGGCTTCTACTGCAAAGCCTGGCTCTAATTCATCTCCAGTGCGGATGAGGGAAGTGGGCAAAAATGTCTCTCTGAATAAGACTGATTATACATAATTTTACCTTCACATTTATTAGAAGCTTAATTAAAATAAAACATCTAAACTAAAACATCTAAAATTCCTCAATTGCAGAGTCACAAATTGTACAAAATAACCCTCAAAGTTGGCAATCATTTCAGCCCCAGGGCAGATGATGCTGTAGCTACAGATGCATTTTACCACTGAGCGTGGGTTGAATTAATAAAAAGCAGTATAGAACTCATTAAAAAAGCCATAAAAAAGTCTTGGTTGATATGTTTAATATTGTGACTGTTGCTTTTACATGATTTTATTCACTTTTTATTTCATCCATCTTGACAATTTACAGAATTTTGGCATTTACAACATGCTTTTTAAAAAAAATAATAGATGCATTATGTACTTCAGAATAACAATATTATAGTCTCAAATTCAAATTCTCAAATGAATTTTGCAGATGACCGATTCTACATTACTAGTAGACATTTCCACTTATCTCTGCTCTTTCTGTTGTGCTTGGAGGCTGCTGAGGCAAGCGAGAACTTCTCCTTCACTTGAGTGACCTTTTCCAAGTTGCTGTCTTCAGAAATGAGTGGGCTCGGGCAGTCAGTAAAAGCTTCACAGTTGGAAAGCGTAGAACAAAAGAGAGTTCTCTGAGGATAGGGAGGCTCTAAACTTAAGAACAACCATTATCACTTTATGTTAGAGAAGTTCACAGCATTTCACTACCCTACGTCATAAAGTCTTCTGTACTTTTTTATTTATTTTAACTAAAGTTCTTTACATACTTGCTGTGTACTGTCTTAAAACTGTCACAGTGTAGTACTAAATGTCCCAATTGTTTTATCTGACACCATATTTTATTTATTTCAGTATGTTTCAGAGCTACGATTTGATGGCTTTTCACTCTGCTCCCCATCTTGTCCCACATCCAGACTCGTCACCCCAACAGAGCGTAAACTAAACCCGGAGGTGAGTCCCTACAACTTTGACTTTGCTAAAGATTTTCATTCCTGGCACACAATTTCACTTCCCCACTCATTGCTTATACAATTGGATCCATTTCAAATAAGTTGGCAAAATACTGTGAAAAAAATCATTAACACTACAGTGACCTCTTGTACCTTAATACCCCTAATCTGAGATACAAAACTAAAGATTTTACATCCTCCTTACACTTCAGGCATTGATACTTTTATTTTATGTACATTGTTTTTATCTTATAGGTGCAAACATTGTGGCTGTATTGGGCAGATTGTGCTCTACACAAAACTGTGAGCAAAGGTCTGTTATAGCATTTGTTGGCAAATGCTCTGTAATGAGTTTTCCGATGTAGATTAATTGCAAATACAATAAAACTCACAGGAGCTGCTGCTCTCTGTATGGTGTTTCTAATTCATATACATTCGTTCACATACACACAGGCGCCTGCACAGACTAATAGCATCAGGACACAGGAGAAAAGATAATAACAATTTTCAGTTTTCTTCACAGTCAGATAATCATTAACTCCTCGGGCACCACAGGACATCTGCAAAGCACACACTTATTGTAATGTTAGTGTGAAATGTGAGTGCAAATTGGTGTTATGCAGGCATTGGATTTACAGTTGTTATTCAGGTAACACAGTCGATTTTCACAACAGTGGCATCAGTCGCTTGCACTTCAAAGCAGTACTGTAGGGATCTTAGGGCTGTGAAATTAAAGGTGCACTATGTAAGATTTCTGGTGGAGGGTTTGTTATTTATTTGTGTCATGAAAATGTTATTGCTTCACTCGCAATGTTCCTTCACAAATTTTCTCTTGAATGCAGTTCTATTCTCAAATAAAGACACTATTTCCCACCCACATCTCCTATTGGTCAGCCCCAACAGTTGACTTTGACTGCAATAAAGTGTGAACTTACAGAAGAAGCAGATGACTATAGTTATCTCTTCAAGGTATGATAAAGATACAAAATTTACATGAATCGTGATAAAATCGAAATTGTGATCTGGCCCCATCACCCTCTCCTACTTATCCATCTTTCATTCAGCCTAAAACATATTTATTGCTAAATACTTGGTTTGGTGGAGTCACCTGCTTGTGTCCATGGATATTACAACATTTTATCATGGATTTATTTTATTATTTTTTTTTTTTTTTTACATTCCAGGCAAAATTACATAATTTCCATCAAGAAAAGAAAGTTTGGTACCCTCCACGAAAAACTTAGTGCCCTTTTAATCATGCTTTAATTGTTTTAAATGTTTCCAAAAATACATTTTAATACCTGTAACATGCAGGTATTAACATGTTAACATTAACATGCGAGGATCCCTCCCCACAGAACTGACCTCGCTTAGAGGCGTCACCTGCTTGTCAACATTGAAATATGTTTAATGTCATTCTATGGAACATTCAAGGCTAAAAACTAAAAATAAACAACGCAGAGATTATAACCATTTGCCAGTCTGCTGGGAAAACATGCCTAAAACCTTAAAAGCCATTTGCACACAGTAGGCAATGAATATTAGGCCCACACAATGCAGATGCTTCAACTCCTGCTGTTTGGGCACAACTTTTGGTTACAGAGTTTGTTCGCCCCCACTCTATCAACAGTGAGCCTTGAGAATGCTACTAACTTGGTTTCTTCTCATTAGTGTGCCACGATACACACTAGAATTTCAAATATTGAGTGGATCCGTTAATCTGACGAATGGTTTCTTGTTGGCGAACTTTTCTGCAACTTTAATTGAGGCTCTGCGGATCATTAAAATGTCCACATCCTCCCGTTTTATAGGCTGCAATACATTTGTGTTTTGTTCTTGTTTCAAATCAATAAATCATGAGGTTGTATTTTATGCAAATAATGGTATAAGTTACAGGCCTATGTTGTTGTCTCAAATTAATAAATATCTAGGGCAATAGGTTGTAGTGTTTATTAATGATGCAACATTAACAAAATATGTAATATCTTCAATTATTGTCAACAACTCGTTTTTGTTATTTCCTACAACCTACTTGCTTGGCCTTGCCTTTGCTTTACTAGATAAGAAGTCTCGCCATTGAACTAAATATTTTCTTCCCTCAACTGGTCTGAATGTAATCCAAAGGAGGTTGTTTGAAAAAAAGTCAGTTTTTTGTTGGTTAATCATTGTCTGAATGTGAAGTACAGTATTGAAAAAAGTTAACTTTTTGCCAGGAATTTCTGCTTAAGGACTTATTCTACAAATGTTTTTCAATTTACCAATGCCCTTTATGCCTCTTTCACAGGTCTTTCATTACTACGCTCCAGTTTTAGAGCTGCTGCAGTTGGTTTCTGTTTCTGATCTGCCCAACTTTGTAACGTCCTCGACCACTTTTGAACTGTATCCTTTTGTATGCTTAAAATCCATTTCTTAATAACTTTTTCTCTCGTGAATGGATATTATTTCAGTGTCAGTGTCATTTTAACTCAAGCTAAGAAAATATTACCTCTACCTTCAATTTTGTTCCTTTACTCTTACAATACAGAGGCTTGTCTGGAAAATCGGCAAAAGCAAAATTGTTTTTAGAGCAATTAAGATCGCTTCGTGGAAAGGTATTTATTTGTGTCTTATTTTTTAACATAAATAAATGTAGGATCTTTTGCTTTTAACTTTTGTTGTGCATGTCCAGGTTGGTGCATTGTTCAGCCTCTCTTGTACAGTCACTCCAATCATGCAGCCTCCTGCTAACTCGCTCTGCTCTCAGCGCTGGAGAGAGTTCCTAGCCACAGGACCAAAGTCATTATCTGGTATGACATGTTTTTTTCTTATTCATTAACGGATTCAAATAAATGACCATTTGCAAACAACAGTGTGAGTCCATACTATTCTCCCTTGAGAAATAAATTGCTAACTTGGACCTCATCAATATACCACGGATAATAAAACCTTTTGCTGGGGAAGCAAACTCGGAAGTGGGACTAATCAATTTTAAAGCACCAGAGGAAATATTATTAAATGCACAATTGAACTCGACTCCAAGGATGTGTGACTGGTGATGCGGCATACTATTTGGTCTGTTAGGATTGTTTTTGATGCTTCATTAGGTAAACGTATGGTAAGTCATGTACTACACTGAGAGGCCTGGTAGAAATAATATATAGATGTTACACAGTGCAGTGTGTTTGGTTCTGTGTTGTTACAGGTTGTGTTAAATGTTATTATAGGTTGTTTCACAGAACATTATGTTTGTGTAACATGTTATTACAGGTTGTTTTACATAGGGTATTACCTTATGTAACATGTTATTACAGGTTGTTTTACATAGAGTATTACCTTATTTAACATGTTATTACAGGTTGTTTACATAGGGCATTACGTTATGTAACATGTTCAGGTTGTTAGACCGTACATTATGTTTCTTGGTGTAGGTTTTCTGTTTCAAGTGTAAAATAAAGTGTTGCCATTCTTTCCTCTGCCCAGCTCCTGAGACAGGGGTCAAAGGTGAGAGTTCCCACTACTTCCTGTTGGTCCAGGGCTCAGACGACCCCAGCGGCGTCTGTGAAGTCCGAATGTTAAACTCTGACAACCAGCTTAATGGATCTGCTGCCATGGCGACAATGACAGCCCTGCTGCGGGAGCCTTCTTTACCTGCGACAGGTATTCAGCATTTGGTATTTCACTGAGTCTGGCAGGGACTGTAGGAGGACAGAGAAGTGGGGACACAGAGCGCATTTATGAATTTAAATAGAGGCTCCAAAAATTATGGCGTCCTCTTAACAGGGAGTTAACTGGGAACTGAGATGTATATATATATATATATGTATATATATATATATATATATATATACATATATATCTCGGCGGAGTCTTCATGTTCTTCCCGTGTTACTGTGGGTTCTCTTCTGGTTGTCCGGCCTCCCACCACAGTCCAAAGACATACATGTGTTAGGTACAACTCTACATTGCCCCTAGTGAATGTTATAGTCCATGTCTATGTCTCTGTGTTGGCCTTGCGATGAGTTGGCCACTGTCCAGGGTGTACCCCGCCTGAAGCCCAAAGTCACTGGGACAGGCTCCAGTCACCCACGAACCCTTAGGAAATAAGTGGTACAAAATGAATGAATGAATGAATGGGAACCAATTGCACCATAATCAAATCCAATATTGTTCAGCATCTAATCACAAGTTTTCCAGTGTCAAAAACTGCATACTAAAACTTCAGGGAATAAGTCTGTTTCCTGAATTCATTAATGTCTTCCTGAAAAGGTAGGGGAAAAAAACAAATTTTTTTTTGCTTCCTTCACCAGGAGAAGCTGCAAGCAAAGTAGTTCGCCTCCTGCCTTGTCTCCAAGGAGACCACATGCTTAAGAGAGAGAGGAAAGTGGCCCAAGTTCAATCTCTTGTTCTTAGAGAATATCTGAGTAAGTAATTATGAAAAGAAAAAACTTGTGCATTAAAAAAAAAAAAAAAGTAGAATGCTAAGGAAGGCCACTAAACATGCCTTGATAGTTGAAATGATCCTGGTCCCGGTCCTGAAAGTTAAGAATTAACTGCTACTAATATACAATACTTTAGAAGAGATACTGTGTCTTTTATTACTTCCTGCACTAAAACTCATAGCATAATATGATATGATGTGATATTATAATGTAATATAATATATAAATATAAATAGTATAGAAAAAAGGACATTTTTTGTTCATCTAATGTCTGATGATGTGTTTTGTTTTTTGTTGTTGCAGGGAATGTTGTCACAATACTAAAATTTCAAACTTTCAATTCAAAAAGAAAAAGCTTGATACACAATAACAATTTCAATAATCATAGTCACCTGGTCAAATGAGTGTTTACAATTATTAAATCACTAAACTTATTGGTAAACACTAATTTTAGCCCCTTAATAATATAGGTGGATTTCTTTTTATTCCTCTACTGTCTAGAAAAAAGACAGGACACATCTGAGTCAGCCGCGGTGCCAGTCAGCGAGCTGAAGGCCCTTCTGAATGTGGCCAGGGAACAGTGTCTGAAGGTGATGGACTCCTCTCTGCCCTCAGCCTCCTTCGCACCGACAGATGATCGGGGCAGAGCTGCTGCTGCTCAGAGTTCAGGTAGGGTCACACTCTGTCAAATCACAAACTACTTCAACTGGACAGAAAAGTGATGTCTACATGTATTTTACAAGCTTTCCATCGGCGACCAGTTTTATTAATGTACCTAAAATCATCAGTCAGTGTACAAATATTTAAAGGACTTCCATATTTAGTTTTCATTGTTACTAATTTATTAAGCGTCACATTTAAAAAAACAAACTGTGATGTAATGCAGTCAATACTGTTCCATTAAAAACAGAGGCCTGAAGGCAGTCTTAAATCTCCACAGTAAAACCTGGTGCTAAAAAATGCCTTGTAGGTTATGTATTGTATATTCTTACAATTTACTTGCAAGGTTTCCATGCTTTTACTGTCAACTGTGTACTTGTTTTTGTTAGCTGAGTGCATACTGTTACTTAGGGCTTGAGCAATATGGATTTTTGAGGGCCGATATACGGACCGATATAAAGGAAGTTGGAGGTGCCGATATCTGTTATAACTGCTGATTATATTTAGTGCTTAAAAATAAATTGTTTCTAGGCAGGTGATTTTAGAAAGTGTGTCTGCTCTAATTGGGGTTTAGTTAGGCAACATTCACTGTTATTCTGCCTCTTAACAATGGATTTTAAATAGTTTCAGTCTTGAAAGTAATTTCTTTTTCAATAGACGAGTCGAGGCAAACTACTCCACAGATAAATACTGGTGCTGTGCTACCCATTATGGCATCAATCTGAATGTAAAATGGATCAAATTGTTGTATTCTAGTGTGTGTATAAGCTTTAAAACAATGGAGAAGATGCCTAGCTCAGATATCGGCAAGATTTGGCAGATAGTAGTTGAAGCTGATATTTGCCCATGTGCCCATATTGGTCTATAATATCAGCCAGCGGCTATATCTTTCAGACCCTACTGTAAAGCAGGTATTGTTTTTCGCTCCTGTTAATACCCACCCTCTTCTCTGATAATGGCAATGTCCCTTTGTGCAGTAAACACCTGTTATAATCCATCAAGATTGTCTGCCCCATCTCCTGAAGCTGTGACTGACTGTGGTGTAGGCCATCAAACCTCTTCATACTGTATAATGTTCACCTCCTTGGGCCGTTTCTGTACACTGAAGGCTCTTGTGTCATCAGCAAGGCGTCTCTATCTAGTCTCATCACATATTGTGTCTTTGTTGCGATAGAATATCATTATCTTGCCGAAACAAACAAAAAATGCAGAGTTGCTGATTTTTGGCCGGAGGTTTTATCTTCACAAGTTCCTGTCTGCCAAGAGCTCAGCGTGGTGACCGGCTATAACTGATAGCTTGTATAACTCTTGCAATCCATCACATCGACCTACCAACAAGAAATACACTTACAAAAGGGGTTGTGTCTACCAAGTAAGATAACGAAAGGTTAAAAATATAATGCTGTAGTGTTTTAACTCTATTTTAGGATTTTACTAAACATGTTTTAATATAAGTTTCTTTTGAAGTGATACCATATTAAATTGTTGGTTTAGATGCATTTATTTATTTACTGGGCAGTTTTTAAATCCATGCATTTACAAACCACTTGCTCTGTGCTTTACTCATTATTTAATATAAACATAATGATCATTTGTGGGGGTGACTGGTGATTTCCAGATTTTCAAAAAAACTCCCAGCAGCCGACTGATTGGCCTGAGAGAAGTGTCCTTCACAACATTGAGAACCTGCAGAGGAGACGCCAGAAAAAGAGGTATCAAGTGTATTTATGTTCAATAAATTCTCCAGTTCTTTTATTCTGCTGCACAAATGATCACAATAGTCTGTACAAAACCAGTCATTATATATCTTGTGTTAGGCTTGGCCTGTTAGGTCCAGGGTCTTCTGACAGCCTGCTTGGTCCTAGAGACAGTCAAAAGAGCTCTGTCGCTTTGCTGGACGCCAAGGAATTGCTACGACACTTCACCTCTGACGGCACGCCGACCGGGGAGCTCCAACCACTGGCCCTGAACAGAGGGTAGGTCCAGTGTAATCGGAGGTTAGGGATTGAAGGTAGGCCTAGTGTACTTGAGACTAAACACTGGAGCAAGGAGACTGATCTGTAGTCTGACATGAAACAAATGGCCCCATGCTGTCTGCATAAAAAACATCTGTATTTATTTGTTTCTTACTTGCCTCTAGATGATGATAATGAGTCTGTAATGAGTATTTGATTATGATCATTTGTCTTAGTGGAGACAAAATAGTGTTTTGTTAAAACAATGTTTAGCACATATTTCATCCATTATTCAGAGTTGTTATTTCAACTAATGTGTGTATTTGTGTAAGAAATAATACTTTGTCCTTGACCTACACCTTTTCTTTTGCTTTTGTTTCACTTTTTCTGCCCTTATTTCTCTTTGCTCAGAAATAATGTATTCCAGCTCTCACCAGACGTGTCTCCTGGCAAAGTCAGACACATGCCCTTCAGCAAAGCCTCAGCCACTCATTACCACGGCATAGAGTAAGTTACAATGGATCTGAGTGAAAGACATTTAAGGTATACAGTATATATCAACAAACATCATTTTTTATATTGTTTACCTGTAGGTTCTGTCTGGACAACCTGCGCTCCTTGGACAGAGACCAGTCATTTGTGCGTCTGCAGTCGCGGCTGATACGCTTCGAGACCCAAACCACCTGCACCAAAGAGCCCTGTGCCCTCCCTTTTGCTCTAAGCCCCGCCCCTTCCCCATCTGTCATGTCAGAACCAGGGAGTGTGCATGACGGCGAGATGCTGCAAAACGCTGATGTGGCCCGACTAAAACGCAGGTCACGGGACACGGAGATTGTTGGAGGATATCCACGCAAGAGGTATGAACCCCCGACTACAAGCAAAGCCCAATTATGTTTAACACACCATTTTGTCTGATTGCCCTAAGGTTGGTGAAGTCAGAGAGCAGTGATTCGCTCTGTTCCCAGAGCAGCGGCAGCAGTGGGACACACCCCTCAATCCGATCTCTCAGAAGACATAATGGAAGATCTCAATCCATCACTTCAACCCTGACCACCTCCACCACGAGATGTTCAGCCTCAGGTAAAAAAAACCCATCATGCACAGTTTGAATGTAGTTGTGGATTTTTGTTGTCATCCTATGGTTAATTTTGTGATTTCCAGATACAGTGAATTTGGCTTCGACCGACAATCCTAAACCTCCACAGCAGAAGATCCGTCCAGCACCAACAGAGGACAAAACATTAAAAGAGTCGCGTTCCCAGAAACATAACAGAGTGAGTGCTGGAAAAATAAGAGTCATTTTATATAATAAAGACACATTTTTGTATCTGCAATTTATTTGAGCTGCCTTTTTATGAGCTAGTATAAGCTTCTAAAGAGACAGTATCTGCTGATCCAAAGCAGAAAGACACCACAACAAACACTTATTCACCATTATTTACCGTGAGGTGCTAGCTGTTAATGAAACTTGTTGCTAACTTGAGCTGGAGCGGACCTCTGTGAAAGAAAGCCCCTGACTGGTCAGTTATTATTGTTCATATCTTTATTTACAAAAGGCCACAGCAAAATAAACCGCAGGATCTTATAGGGAATTTTAAAACTAACATTTTAAGGCCAAAATGTTGAGCCCGACAGCAGCAGTTACAAAGAAAGAGGCCGCAGATGTTTCATTAGAAAGTGAATGTGAGCCAGCCTCACAGGAGCCAATTTGTGCCCAGGCGCATTTCCTGTTTGGAACACAGCTAGCTGTCTATAGTTTAAACCTATTCATCCTCTTTGATCTGAACGGCCTCTACCTAAAGGCCAGCTCCTGCGTCATCAGTATTCAGTGCTAGTGCAGCTTCTGCAGCTCAGTGAGAATATTCTGGAGGTTCTGAGCTGAACATGATACATGTAAGGCCCATCCATAAACTGAGAAGGAGAAAAACTTATATGTCCACTATCTGCAGTTTAAGGCACTGGCAAAGCGGCTTCTGTTGTGATTGTAGGACCTTTTATAAAACAATCGCAGGCTACGTATCCTCCTTTTAATATATTCTCCAACATACGCATGTCTTTTTGAACAATCTCGACTGTCTGATGTAGATCGAAGTACATTCAAGATAAATGTCTTGCCACGTGTTTTGCATGTTATCACTACGAATGTCCAAAATGTATTATAATGTTTTAGTAAAAAGCACTTTGTAAGTTACAATTAATCATCCCACCTGCCACTTTGCTGTTGCACTAATTCTTTTACCTCATTTTTTACACATAGAAACATATTCATGAAAACACCAGCTATGATTTCCTCTCAGCCAATCTGCATTTTGTCCTTGAGTTGTTCTGATTTGTGATTTCCGTGCAAATATGCTTATCATTCAAACTGCAAAAGAAAGAACAGTTAACCTTATTCACAAATAATGATTGCCGTTTATTCAGAGCAGAGATTAAAAGATGCCTCTCCACTTCTCATGAGCCTGTACCTCAAAACAATTTATGGCAAACCTTAGAATAGTTGCAGTGACAAGATTAAAAGCATGTATTTATTTAGGGATGTGTTTTTCCTGTCGACACCTCCAGTAAAATCGTGTATGTTTGAAGTTCGCCCCGGGCAGGAGCAGTACAGTGCAAGGACATTCCCAGAAGTCAAGACATTTTGCGACTATCTAAAATTAGTTTCTCTGAACCAGGATAGCATTGGGGGGGATTGGGAATAAACTGAGCCCGATGTTTGATTTTTGCGATTGTTCTTTGACAAATGTATGTGTGTTTTTGTGTGTTCTCAGATGCTGCAGGAAGTGGTGGCTAAAACACTCAAACACCACGGGATCAGTTCTGAACATAAGTGCTTTGAGGCCTGCAGCAAAAGACTGTTTGATATCTCCAAATTCTATCTCAAGGTTAGTTTTGCACTGCCCACACGATCCCAGTGACGCCTTTATCTTGGCATAGTTTCCTATATACAACTCAAGCATTGATCATGTTCTGTTTTGTTGAAAGTATCATACTTGCAGACAAAGAAGTATGATACTTTACTAAAAACACACTACTAAATACAAACAAGTATTTAATTTAAAAGTGCCCCCTGCCAAGTGCCCATGTGTTTTCCCTGGAGTCCCTGTTCTTACTCCTTGTTTGCGGATATAAATTAGCTTTGTAGCTATAATCTGACATATGTACATTTGTTCAGTACAGATGTTCTTTAACGTGCATTGTCCCAATTTGATAATTAAGTATATAATACATGATATCAATATAAATAAATAAAAACTAAATGAATAACACTAAACCAAAATAGCTGCATTAAGACTACACATGTTGGGGGTTGTCGGAGGTTGTCGGGGGTCGTCGGGGGTCGTCCAGGGTTGTTGGGGTCTGGGTATGCTCTCTCCAGGGCAGCAAACTTTACCATCATTTATTATCAACTACCTCAACTCAAATTATCAGTTTAAATTGACTTAATTGATAAAAGTTGCATAAGCTATTTTTCCCTCTCTTTTCATCTCTATCTTTCACTATGAAAATGCCTATTATCTACTCCGTCAGTGTAGAGAAAAGAACATAATTTCTATTGAACTCTACTTTTGAGAATTGCTATACTTATTTTGACAGCAGTTTTCTCAGCGACCACACTTTATGGCTCATTATGGTCCGGGATAGAAAGAGTAGCTTGGAAATGTATAGAAATATGTTTCAACCACAGCTTTACACACAAATGCCTGTGACCTTCTCGTAATCTTTTTTTCCTTTGTTTGTTTTTTTAGTGTGGGTGTTTTTGCCCTTCCTGTCTTGACAAGGCGATAATGTGGTTAGATGCGATCAGCAAATCTGTTGCCTTGAGTAGTGTAGTCTACAAACATAACACTGTCAAAAGATGAAACTGCCACCATGCCCTGTCAGACTTTATTGTTTGGAATGTATGCAAAATTGAAACAATATATATCTTTTATTTATAGATATTCATAATACTTATCTTTAACCTCAACCAAACTAATGTCTGATGAATATCATAATTATCAACTAAATTTCAGTCATTATAGGCCCCACTTACACTTATATAGTTCTCTCACTTCAAATGCCCCATTTCTGACGTTTGATTTCAGGATCTCAAAACATCTCGGGGTCTGCATGAGGAGATGAAAAAGGCCGCCAGCAGCAACGTCAAACAAGTAAAACCACTCATCACGGCTTGTGCATCACTTAGTCGCTCTGGTTTCTCGTTAACACACTTTCTTTGCTTTTAGGTCATTGATTGGGTGCTGGAGAAATACTCTAAGAAGTGAAGATATGTTGATTTTTAAAATGTCTTTTATTATAGTTTTTGTTTTTAATATAAAATTGACATAATTTTAAAGTGCCGAATTAAGCTTGTTTTACAAGTTCATTTAAACTGGATCCTCTTGAAGTCTTTTAATTGCCTTGCTTTATATTGGATCACCTACACAGAATTTTACTTGTGGTCTTATAATGATTTTATACAGAAGACTTATATATGTGTAGTGCGTACCAACCATCTTTCAACATAATTTAGAACTATAGATTTCTTTTTATTATTTTTTTTGCAATGTGTGTATGTGTGTGTAAATATCTTAATAATTTATTTTCTGTGTTTGAAGTATATTTGGCATGCAGTTACAGAATAAAGGATCCTGAACTTACCCTGTGGGTTTTACACCTGTGAATAGTGAGTGGGTTAAGCTGGAATAGATCTTGTCCTAAAACAATATATAACGCAACACGTGGGCGGGACGCTGCTGTTCTTGTTATTTAACCACATCAAAGAAAGCCACACACAAGGTTTTGCTGAAATTACTGACACATTTTCCCACACCTTATACATATACACCTATACTTACCCTAAACTATGATCCACTTTTATCTTTGTGTATTTGCTATTCATTGCATTCAAATTATTTGTTTATTTATAAAGTGCTCTCTTGTCGATAAGGTATAGCCTCATGTCCTTCTTAGAAATTTGCTGCATTTTCAGTGCTGTTCATGGCCACCAAACACATATTGATAAAATGCGTCCTTGTATTTCAGTTAATTTCCGCTCTATCAAATGTTGCAGACATATTATTATTTATCACTTGTCTCACTTTGATAAGAACTGTAACATCACAGTAGGGCTCTTTTTATTGAATGGATTAGCCTGGAAATTTCTTCTCTGCAAAGAAAGTGTTGAAACTATCTTAAAATGTTTAAAAGATTTCTTGACTGAAATGCAATGTTGACAAAATAATGATCATCTTTCACCAAGGACCACTATGCATGCCGGTGAAACTGTTAAAAGCCTCGTCTGGTCAGGGAGAAATTTCAATTTATGAGATTTTAACTATCTCCCTAGGAACAGGTGTAAAAAGTTAATTTCTGTCTCAGTTCTTGGCTGTCTATTAGGAAGCCAATTTTCACAATATGGTGATTCTTGGATCAGAGCCACTCTGTAAAGCCATCTGTTGATAATGGCTTTAATTGCCTGAATTTTGTCAACCGTAAAGCTAGCAATAAAGCTTTGTGCTGCTTTTTATAGATTCACAACAATAGATGACTCCCTATAAAATTTGCACTTTGTGTGGAAATAAAATGTGATGGGGACATTTCTATTACAAACTACTCTAGTGATTCAAGAAGGATTTGTTTTGTGGAAAGTAGCAGGGTTGAGTCAGTGGCTTCATGAAATAAGCGGATTTGAGCTAGAAGAGATAGGATTAATTAATAACTAGGCCTGATGCAGCCAGTGATGCAATAGGTGTGTGCCAGACCTGCCTCAGAACATCCTGGCATCGATTCTTCATGTCTGCGAGCACCAGAGTAGAAATTATTAGAAAAGATAGTCTGTCTTTTCAAATTTGGATGTGCTGGTGGGTGGTAGAGAGCTAACGCTGCAGTTGTGGTCAGACCTTTACAAAAATAATGCAGTATTCAGGCATCTTACAGTTCAAGTTGTTAATCATTTTAAGGTGCACCAAGTCACTTTTGACACCAGCAGGCCCTGCTACAGGTCAGATCTGTAGAGGCTACAATTGTGTTTTTCAAAGGTATTTTTGAGCAATAAAAACACATGTAACTGCCTGTAATTGAAGATAAAGGTCAAACGCCTTACTGTGAAACATTCTAGGCAAAGCAATAACATATAACAACCCCTCACCAGAAAAGTTCCTCAGTGCACCACAGCGCCATGACTCACTTTACCACATTATTTTGCAATTAAAACTATTTAGTGATGTTTGTTTTTGTTTATATGTTCAGGACCTAGTGTAGTACAGGTTTGGTTCTCATCCAGACCTTTTGGACATCATCTGGTTCAGAATCGCAGAATATACTGTCTACTCTTGGTTTAGATCTGGTTCTGTCAACCCTTAAATCTGTGTATACCACCTTGGGTAATTCTTGGCTTTGTTGTAGAGTTGGAATTATTTTGGGCCCTTTTGTTTAATAGTAATGTCATGGTTAAGTTCTTGTTTAATCTTTTAGCTTTAGTCTTGGTTCAATATGTTCTGTACTTTACATGTTGAGTTTTGGCTCTTCTTTAGACTTTGGCTTAGTTCAGGTTTACGTCTGGTTTATCACTATACTTTCAATTGGGTGTAGTGCTGTGTGGAGCCCTGATTAAGTCCTGGTGTAGTTCTTAGTCGTACCTATTGT
Organism: Rhinogobius similis; assembly: GCA_019453435.1. Classification (NCBI taxonomy): domain Eukaryota; kingdom Metazoa; phylum Chordata; class Actinopteri; order Gobiiformes; family Gobiidae; genus Rhinogobius; species Rhinogobius similis. The sequence goes on along the minus strand of CM033626.1, from coordinate 22,199,067 downwards.
TTTGGTCCCACCAAGTCTGCGGTTCTTGTCAGTGCTGGAACTGTCTCCCTATGTTATTCTCTACACTAATTAACTGCCCTTTATAACTTACAGAGTGCAGACTAGTGTGTCCAGACCAACACATACGACATAACCTCCACTGTAATGAGGACCACTCTCTGATACAAGCCAGTGGCACTTGTGACACTTAACAACATGGAGCATTGCAAAAGAGAGCCAGAGCTTGGAGGCAGTGCCGCTCTTGTAAGGACTTGTCAACCCAAGCAGAGGAATGCAACAAACAAACTAGACGCAGACAAAGCTACTCACCCTGAGCCCCCGACTGGCCCAAGTAAACAACTAAAAAACAATTTGCATGTCACACACACTGAGAGAGACAGGGCCCTAACGCTCACAATAATGTTTTATGGCTGATTGCTGATCGATTTGGCTTTTGTCCAGGACTGTCTCCATCAATATGGTGGCTCACTGTTTCCCAGACTGCAAAACAAGACCACTGGTGTGAGGGCAAGTTGTTATAAGATAACAATAGTTCATTTATGTCTTTGTGTGGCATGGACTACAGGCTGGCACACTAGCAACCCTCTCCTGCCAAAGCGTCTCCGTGTCCAAGCCGGTGGGGAATTTGACCTGGATAAAAATTCTGCATTTATTCTCAACCAAGTTTCAACCATTTTGTACAGTGCGGGGATTTAACGCAGGCTGTTATACAATTACAAAGACAAGAGTTATAAGTGTGTTGTGGTGGGTCTAGAAGGCTTAACTCAAACTTGTGTGCCAGCTCATTACTCTGGTGCTAACAAGGGGAGTAAACAACGTCAAGAGGCTCCCTGTTGGATTTAGCACGACTCACAAACAATCATTCCTCCGCTATTTGGCTGTAAGAGACACAAATCCTTTCAGATAAGATTCAAAGGGTTTTTATAGTATTTATTGTCTTTGGTGTCTTCTTCCTATTCAAGTGAGGAGAGAAGGACAATCTGGATGGTCTGAGAATATCCTAGAAGTAAAGGCCATGTTCATGTGTCAACTTCCTGTTTATAGGCAACATTTTAATGACATTTCACCATTGAAAAGATATATTTGGAATCGCTAATGTTTTAATAATTCTGAAACCAAAGGATACATTAGTATTAGTAGTAGTATTATTACAGCCCAGACATAACAGATTTTTAAACTAGTCACCACCACTTCACACACAGGTACAAACCTTGCATCAATGGATTTCAGAATAATTATACCATCTTTTGAATGGATAAATGTTCTCAAAATATCATCTAACAGGAAGCTGAAAACCATGAATAGTTTAAAATTGAGCTGGGGACAGGTTAGAATGTTCTGTTTAACTGTGAGATTGCAGATGTTTGACCTGGTTTTTATGGTTAATATCTCTGTGTTCTGTGTCTTCTCGGTCAGTGATTTTTTTTTCACAATAGCTTCAGAAAGTGGTGCCATTATTCTCAGACCAAAGACGTGATTGGTGTCTGTCAGTAAGACACACATTTGTGGGGCCAATCTCAAACAGATAAGGATAAAGTTCAACATTGCGGGACATAAGTTTGGATATTTCTTTCAAAAACAGCGAATCTCACCCTGCCCTTCATCAGAAGCGTGAACACAACCTATTCATTAGTTTCAGCTTTCAGTTTTATGCAACATGACTTTTGCCCATTCAAAAGATAATATTATGGTTTAAAAATGAGGCATTACATTAAATTATGTTTTAAAGGAAAAACTGTGTGTGTGTGTGTGTGTATATATATGTGTATGTGTATGTGTATGTGTGTGCGTGTGTGTGTGTGTGTGTGTGTGTATATATATGTGTGCGTGTGTGTGTATATATATGTGTATGTGTGTGTGTGTGTGTCTGTCTGTCTGTCTGTCTGTCTGTCTGTCTGTCTGTCTGCGTCTGTGTGTCTGTGTGTGTACGTGTGTATATGTGTGTATGTGTATTTGTATTGTTATTAACCTTAATAAGCTCTTGAGTGTCTTAAATTTGCCAACTCATGTTTTGAGAAAAAAAAAGCTTATTATGTAACAATAAAAGTTTTTCTCAGCAGTCTGGAAATACACTTGGCACCATTTACTGCATCAAGCCAGTAGATGGTGCCAAGCACCTAGACCTAGATTTAGCTAAATTATCTCGCCATTATCAAGCAGCAGCAGTTATTGTGTTTAGACAGAAGAAATGTTCAGAACGAATCTGGCGATGATTTAAGGACTAAAAACAGTGGAAGATTCTCAGATAAGTGACATTGAAGATCTGAAAATGCATCCCAGATCAAGGAGTTCAACAGGAAGTGTTTTAGACGAGAGGATAGGATTTTCTACTGAACATTTCTCAAAACAGCATGAATCCAGCTGAATGCTTCTTCAGGTATGTTTTTGACGGAACATTGTTAGAACAGGGTTGAAAGCTCAAAAAAGTAACAGAATATGTGTCCTTTAAAGTTGCAATTGCTATGGCAATGGTTCTATTTTTTCCCCATGGATTCGATCAAATGCAGTATAACAATCTTATGATGGTGGGCACTTTGTACCTTGTGAAAACATAAAACACAAACACTCTTATCACTTTTTAATTCCATGATTTATGTGAAGATATTTATTTAAAAATAAGCTTTACATCTCTTAGTGACAGTACAGTAGCTGCCAAAGGCATCATACAGAACTAATCAAACATTAACTAACGCTTTACTTCACTTGAGGTTTTTCAGTCTGGATTCTTCTTTTAGTATTTATTAAAGGAAAAAAGTGTGAATCACAGTGATGTGGCTGTAAATTAACAACTCAATAAATAAATTAACTAAAACAAAAAGCTAAAATCAGTCTGTTCATTGTGGCAGATTCTTTCAAACAATAAAACCTGCTGATTTATAATACATGCATAGACCATATTTTTCAATCTCAATTAATAATGAAGTTGTTAGATATTAAAACAAACATGTTATCTAAACGTTCTTTTTCTAAATCAGTACCGCTATCTAAAATTGATCAATCATCTGAAACAAATAATATATGCAATTTGTATATTAAGTCATTACCTTTCAGTTGCTCAATTTAAGAAAGTCGATGAGATACCCATCAATTAGTTCACGTAACATACTGTAGTGTGATAATGCCAGAAGTGATTTAATCAGTAAAAGTAAATTATAACATGTAAAATGATGTCCGTGCTACACATTGCCAACAGTAATGCTCAGTCTATAACTCTAGCTCTGCTCTTCTCTGCTTCCATACCGCCCTGCTGTGTATTCTTATGTGATTCTTCAGCCACAGTCAGTCTCTCGCAGCCCTTCAAGAGTACATTTCACTCTTTTTAGTCATAATATCTAGCCTGGATTGCTTTCAGCGGTGCTCCTTAAGCCCAAAATATGATCCAGGAGTGGGGGGTACATTCACTGATCCTCTGGCCCAGACTGAAATTATCTGAGTTGTTGAGCTGCATAGACAGTCCAGGGGTCAAGCCACTAAACCCAGACGGGAGATTTTGGCCGAGAGAAAGGAGTGGAGGATGAAGACAATGGGCTTTGGACAGGAGTGAAGGTCCAACTGCTGCAAAACACAAAAAGAAATCTCGATTTTTAAACTGGATAAGACAGAAAAATGCATCAAATGTGAGCGAGCTGGTATGATTAAAAGATCAGAGAACACATTCAAACACGATGGATGACAGGAAGAAGAAAGAGGCTTTGTAAAGTTCATGAAATCTTAAAATATACTGGAAGCCGAGTTTCAGCAAGTGTTTCCCCATGAGGAGGAGAACAGGCTCAAGATTATAGTGACATTTTATTCAAACAGAGCAACCTTACGAGAGGAACAGAGCTTCACCCCCGGTAGTGATACTCTCAGAAGTCGAATTTAATGTTAATGGGTTTATACTAAATTTTGATTCAAACATTTGCATTTAGACACTATCAAGTGCACTGGTAAGGCTGATTTGAATTAACACGTAATTAGGGGTGAGCAAAAATGAATACCTCGCTACTGTTTTGCAATAACTCTATAACAATATTCAGATGATTTTTTTAACACGGCATCAGGAATGTGCTAAAATGTGCCTGAAAATGTCTTGGATGAGGTTCAAGTCTCGCAAAAAACATGAATGGAACATAAAATCAACCACAAACATGCAGAAATACCACTTTATACCTGTGTGGGAGATTACAGTCGTACACGACGTTTCTGTCTCTTTTTAAAGCAATTTTTTAATTGTTTTGATTATAGACGATATACTTGATATTCTAATTTTGCATTTTCCTTTTTTTTTTTTTTTTATCTCCAGCCTCTAGATGCCATCAATGGATTTTGAGCACATCAAAGTATGCATTTGAATGCTGTTTTGCCAGGATTCAAGATTAAAAATTGAGTAATAATAACTACACTAATTCCAGCCTTAATAAAGCATGAACAAAGACTTTATTCACAGTGAACAAATAGTTTATTGTTGTTAACTTATACTCTAACCCTAATTCAAATCCCTAACCCTAACCTTAATTAAGTAGTTATTAAGCCTGAATCATGCTTAAAATTTAAGGTGTTGTTATTTTAAGTGGTTTTCAAAATTGCTACATTTACTACATTTCGTTGAGAACATCAAACACGGCAAAGTTTTGATGTAAAGTGCAATGCAAAGGTGTAAGAAAACATACACAATTAAAACATAAATACCAACTGTGTAAACGCTGGCAAATTGTTGCTTTCTATACTTAATTTTAAAGATTGCAGTTGTGTGTCTGTGTGTTATTCATTCACCAAAGACTTAATAAGTGGTTTGGCTGAATCCATTTGTATTAAAATAATTTCATTCTGTGTGGGAAGATAAGCTGTCAATGACTGCCTCTCACAAAATTAAGCAAATATACTTCCTGCCAAGTAACGTCAGTGGTGAAAGTGTGGAGAAAAATACCCAGCTGATTACATTTCAAACACAGAGCTAATGAGCCATCAGCCGCTTTCCTAAATGCTCCGGGACTTTCATAAAACTGTTTAGAGCCGAGATGAGAATGTGAGCGGCTGCAAAGAGCACCAGAAACTGTTTTGCTGAGGTGGCCAACTTATTCCACCATCCACAGCCACAACACTCTGCTTGACTTGTTTAATTAACTTCCATGCACCGAGCTACTGATGAAATTATCCCAACTTGCCACAAGCCAATGAATCCAGCGACCAAGATTCACTGGTTGGAGATTCTCTTACATTTCATTTAAAAATAATTAATACATTTGACGTGTTCAACTGTGTTAAACTACTACTCATTTCAGAAATAATTTAATGCAAAGCTTCATTACAAATACAAAGCTGTTACTGCTACTTTTCAGCTGCTATATTAGACTACATAACTGCACTGCAAAAAAAAAGAACTTCAGGATGAGTTAAAATGTCTTGATTTCAGTGTATTAAACTTTATTAATGAGTCAGACATAAGACTATTTGACTTGTTTCAAACCGTTTCTGACTTGTTTCTATACATTACTTCTTAGTTCAAACCAAATGATGAAACAATGGGTTAAGATAATGAGTTAAGATTATTTTACTTCCCGACTGGCAAGTTTATTTTTTATTTTAAGCTAAAGTCAGAAGTGCCTTGGAATCAAATAGTCTTCATCACATAAGCAATTAAACGTCATTGTCATTTAAGCTCGGCTGGTTATACATTTTTGCTGTGAGGCCAAAAATACTGCTGTTGAACCTGCACCTTCTGATTGCACTTCCTGTCATTTAGAGACAAAACAACAATGATTTTTAGTTCAAAATTGCTTATGCGAATGTGACAGTATGTTTTTCAACTCAAAATGTACAAAATGTGAGAGCAAGCTAGTGCTGTTTATTACTGATTACGCCACAGCGAGAAAAGTGAAAAATAAGCAATAAGACGGAGTAAAACCACAGCATGCAAGCAAAGAAAAAAAACATGCTCTTAAATCTTTCCTTGATTGCCACATTATTTAAAACAGAAACTTTTATGAGGAAAAAAAATTCCACTCATTCACAAGACCCAAGTCTCTTGCAGCTGTTAAGAGATTAAAGCTCTCAGACTACACGACAAGTTCGTTTTGCTCAGTAGAAAACCCACTCCACACCAAAAGCACTCAGCAGCAACTACAACCTGCAGTGAAATGCGTTTATTTAGGGGTTATTTTCTGATGAAGTGCTGTAATTTACTTTTCTCTACTTCACTCTCTGCCTGGCTCTTTTAGTTGATATTTTTTGCTTCATTTCCCCAATGGCCCCTTCGAACCTCCTGAGAACAGCTATGAACTTGTTCTATTTACTGAGAGTGGAGCAAAACCACACCAAAGCTTGTAGTGTTATGTGCTGTTTTTCTTTCAGGGTACATCACATAAAGTAAGGTTTAAAAGTTTTTGTAGATCATTTTAATTAAGTATTGTGATTTTGTATCAACACAAAATCGCCAACAATGGTAATATAATAGTAGCAGAAGTGTAATAAGTCTCAACATTGTGGTTATCTTATAGTAGTAAGTGACTTAAGAAGATTGAGATGTGATTTGTAGATATTAGCACAGTAGGCAGTACATTTAGCCTGCAGTATTTATTATAGTATAAGTTTAGTATAACTTTAGTCAAATAGTGTGGATGTATTATTAATATCAGCAGTTATATTACTACAAACTCATAATACAACTATAAAAGTGGTATTTTTAAAGTCTACTCAATTTACTCCACAGATTTAATCTTTAAATCCATTCCGTGATTATTTTGCATTAGCAGTACATTTACAAAGGTGAAATACTTGAAATGAATTGTATCACTGATGATTCTCTGTTTTATCTGTAGCTGAAAGCACATCATGTCACCTTCACATTGCCAATTATCAGTTTTTTATATTTCATGAAAAGTGTAGTGCAGTGGTCGTTTTTTTTTTATATTCTCCTCTCTTCTCGGCAGGCTGAAAAACATGAGTCATAAAGTACTTTTACCCATAGATCACTCACAATCTCGCCTTCTTTGCTGCCGAAGTCAAGGAAAAGCATGCGTATCCCGTCGTCTGAGGACATCTTGAGCCTCTCGAAGGGGTGGGACAGCAGCACGCGAGGTTTAACAGGAGTTTGGGCCAATTGGATCTCATCACTGTCATCGTCGAGCAGCTTTGGATCCGTCACAACAGAGAAGCCCTTTTCATAATGGATGACCAGCCTGCACTCCTGCCCCTGGAAGAGACAACCTGCAACACAACATGCCAATTTTAATGTCAGTGTGTTGTAATTAGTAATCAACAGCCTATATATGCATGCAAATTACACGTTGCTTTTTCTAATGAAGGTAAATGGGCAGTGCTTTCTAGTTGATCTTGAGCTGGAAAATCACAGATGCCAACACACTGATAATATAATATATGCAGCAATGCTTGTTGTTCGTTCTTCAATCAGGCAAAATGAACAGAGGTGCTCAGGTACAACTAGTACTTTTGCATTTCTTGACCACTCTCTCAGATTTGATTTTGTTTTCTTCATTTTGTGAAGAATCCATCTTTTGAACATACCAGATTTTGTACCTTATTTTAGGATTTTTACTTTTAACTACAGTAAAAGCCCTCAACATAATTTTAATTTATAAATGCCCATATAATAGGTTGTGTATTGAAAATGCAGATAATTAAATAGAAAATGGGACTGTGAGACAAACCTATGCATTTGCAAAGTATATTGTTGGTGTTAATGAAGGTATCAATACTAAATATCGATATTTTGATACTGACTGAGGTATTGAAAAGTATTGATTCTCATGCAAAAATCATACCTAAATTTCTCAAATTATAAAAAATACATTGTTAAATTTTAGTTTGTGTCCAGGCAAATACTCTTACAATTAGTCTTACTTCAGTAGTTTCCCTAAATACTTATTAATTTACGTGATTTCTTGGATCATTACATGTACTTCTATCTGGGCAATGTTCTTTTGAAGTAACAGTCCACTTACTTATTGAAGAACCTTTTGGCATTAGCACTTGTTTAGAGCTGTGGTAGGAAAGATTTAGTCCAAGTATGATCCGGGAGATGCAGGAAAATTGAATAAACATAAGGTTTTGAACAAGTTTGTCAAGGGTAAATTTCGACTTCTTATTAGCAACGTTGTAATAACACAGTTTGACAAGGCAGTAGTCATTCAATCATTGGTGTTTACAAAGACAGCATGAGAAATGGTTACTTTGAACTAGCTCACTCACCCTCTATAAAGCAAATGACAATCTCTCAAATTTAGACATTAATAGTATATGTTTCATTCTCAATAATAAAACTAAAACTGTCCCATCTGTTATCTTTGTCCTTGGTTCGCTCTGTGGTTGTTCAAATGGCACAGTTATCAAACCCTTCGCTTCGATCTGCGCCTCCTGTCTATGTACATTACAGTCTAGAAACAAACTTGTCTCTTAAGGAGGGCTGTCACATGCTGAAAACACTTTCTCTTTCGCATTTCTCTTATCTTTCTCTCCAGGTCTTTTTTTGACAAACCTGTCTAATCTCCACTGTGTGACGGAGCAGCATTTTCAGAGCTCTGACAGAAGAGATACCCCCCTCGTGTCTCCTTTTGCAAACTTAAAGACCTCGGGTTTAAAACATTTACAGATAAAACTTGTCTGATCTGATCTCCCGTGCAGAGCGCTTGTGTGAAAGTGAGCTGTTATCTCCACATTGTTTGAGTGTGATGTGTGCATGCTACAAATGTATAAATGAGGACTTTTGAAAAACTCGAATAGCAATTACAGTTATGCGTCAATCTGCACATTCGCTTCGATAAATATCACAGTCACATATTCAAATCTCTTTCAAGCCTGTTTGTTGTGTTTTGCAAAAGCTTTCACACAGGAAGTTAATTGTGTAGAGATGATAGAGAGGTTGGCAACACGGGCGTGTTTGTATGTTTTACATTTTTAAGCTGAAATAAATGTGATTGCGCTTATTCAAATGTGTTTGAAAAATGAAAAAAACATGTTATACCTTTGAGTAAAGACTTTTTCTTCACTGACAAATACAGCTGTAGCCCTTGGTTGAGGAGGGATGAACAATGTATCTATGCCACTGCTCCAATACTGAACGCCAATATTTGTTTTTTCTTGCTCCAGTTTCTGTACTGGGTCTGTGTCATTCTCAGTTTGTCCTCAGTGCATGAGATGTGTCATTTTAAACAGACAATTGGACATAGCCGCGGGAACTAGGGGTGCAGAGGGTGCAATAGCACCCCCTGCTGGATGGTAAACTCAATGGGAACTGTGGGAACAGGCTCATTGCTGGTTTTGCCCTGAGCAAAACTATGTCTTTTCTAGGTAACATTATAAAACGACACAGTTTCTGTTCTAATACATATGATATTTTTACTTTTATCAAATGTTTTTGCAGTCAACTATGTGCCTGCAGGTTAAAGTCAGGGAAAACTAAACCTGCGATGGTGCGCCGCACTGACCTGAGCGCGCAAACCGCTGTTTACCACTGTTTTTATATTCTCTTAAGTGTGACAAATAAACGAGGAAATGACACCCCCAGGCTGGATTAAGAGGTGAAACTACACCGCGGACGCATAAATGTTTGGACTTTGCTGGAGTTACAGGCGGCGTGTGCAACAACTCGTGTTTGAATCTGACGCGACGCATAAAGACCAAAGGGAGTTTACGCGGAAAGACAGCGGCACAAATCCACGTTTGCTTCATCTGAGCGTCTGAGCGGTGAGTGAACTGATGAAGTCGTCGTACGTCGCGGGTAAACTCAACTGTAGTGAAGTAAACAGCTGGTTGTTGCACCGTGTCGCTGTCACACTGTACAGGGTCCTACTGTGTTAAACATTGATATTATTTACTGTGGCACATGCCCTGTTGACCATCGCCAAATGACATTTTCACGCGTAGAAGTCGAGGCTCATGATTTCATACAGACACCTGCTCGTGCGTGTGTGTTTATGTGTGCGTGTGTGTGCGTAAAGTGAGGTTGGGCGCTGACGCCGTCCTGTAGCAGAGTCAGGAGCAGCGTCTAATAATTTACTCTTTGTGCCTTTTTTCTGGTGTATCTTGATCATTCTACAAGCGTTACATGAGTCCTGACGCTCTTTTTGTGTGAGTACCCTTAGTTGGCCCTAAATAAACGTATGTAACTGCGCGAAAAAAAAAAAAAACGAAAAAAAACTGCACCCCCTCTCAAAATGACGTTCCCGCGGCTATGCAATTGGATACACAAGGGGGTACACATTAAGAGTTTTCTTGTCTTTATTCAATGTAATATGATATTTGTATTATTTGGATATTCTAGGTTAGCCTAAATATTTTAAATTTAATGCACTTGTTCAATAAAAATAAAATATACTAACTTTAGAGATTATGTGTAAAGCGCCTACAGACATACTCTTCCAGTGCAAGGGGTCTGCTCATAAAAGGTTGGCGAACCATGCCATTTTTTTAAATAGTTGGCGAACCACGCATGCTTCCTCCCCCCCAATGAAGCTAAAGAGGTGGCTATATCGTTATACAATCATCACAATAATTCTAGTTATATTTATATTATATTATGGTAATGTTTAACATGCTTTTGTTGTTTATCACACACAGTAAACCTTGGACACACCACAATATTCTGTGTGTTGGCTGAGCAGCACTAGACACTCACAGGCAGTGGTACATGTTTATTTACTAGAATATTATGTGTCTGCTGTGCACATATTCAACAAGAAAATCGATGGAGCGTATTCTTTGTGATCTCAAGACTCTCTCAAGGTACTTTCTGTGTAGCATAAAGTAGCATTTCAATATTTTTTCATCCTAAACTTGGAATAATTTACATAAGGTCTTGGAACTAAAACAACTGGTTCCGATATGTCATTACTGCAAAACGGTTTAGAACTTTCCCATAAAATTAAATTATCTCCCAGATAAATAAATATAGTTAAACTTTTTTGACCTGAAAAGTTATTTTGTCAACTTAAGATCAACTTAACATCAATTTATGTCTTGCAATACATTTAAAATGTACATCAATATTGACCAATATGGACCAAGCCAGTAACAGCAATATTATAGTATATTATATTATTAAAATGTATCCACTTTATAAAACAAGGAAGACTTCATGCTGAAATGTGTTAACGTTTACTTGTTTGTTGTAGCCACAAAAAAGTTATGAGTCCAGATGGTTTTTTTCTTAAATGGAAATGTGCAACCCTTAAACATTTTAAACAATATGTTTAATGTTTTGCTGACCCTTACACAGAGTAGAACGTAGAATTGAGCCTCATACAATGAGCCATAAAAGTGTTTTGTTCAGCAGTGAAATCCTATATCCTGGTCTGTCCTGGTCCATCTGAGACTCGTGGACCCTGCAGGTTTCTGACTCTTCCCTCACACACACACTGTTTCTTTTTTATTAAATGCATTTCTGTTTATTTAATGCATTCTCATTGTCATTTGCTACGACATTAAACACACATTAAATGTTTTATAAAGTCAAAGGGATTACTACTATTCTTAGTGTTATCGTCTGTGTGAGCACCTGGAGCGGGGGAGGGGACATAGGTGGTGTGGGGCCCCTGTTTGTCAGGAAAATGTGTGGGAAACATCAGAGCTCTACTCAACTGTATATTTAGTGCAGGACTATTACCAAACGCACAGGAAGCTTTTTGACCATTACAAGCTGTGTTTCGGTTGCTTTAAATTAAACAGTTGAATTGCATTTTACCAGAATATCGTAGAAAACATTTCAAAGGTCACCCCCTGGACCCTGTTTTGAAAATCAAGATGTTTCGACTTCCATTCAGAAATTCTTCTCAATCACTGATTGAGAATTAGCGAGCAGTAAAGATTTGAACTCTTATATTTGGGGCAGTTAATGCATATTTTGTTGGGAGACGTCACAGGACACAATATGGCAGCAGATGGTGCATCGGTCACAGGTCTGACATGAGCCAACGTGAACTTTAAAAAAACTGAGTTGACCTAAACAGCAATTGTTTGTGCAACAAATGTTGCTGTTCTATTAGAATTTAAGGTTGGAATGTTTATTTTGGCACCAGGCTGTGTGTGCAATGTACTTTTTACTAAAAGTGTGGGCTCAGTTGTCACTTGGACAATTTTGAGTAATTGTTTTAATGTCTCAAACTGGACTATGACTTGGGACTGGATTTGGTCTTGGTGACTTTGGATTTGACTTGAGAAAACTTGATGCTCTTTGTCTCACTTGGAAAAACCCTGCAACAAGGGTTAGCATTAACAGAGGACTAAGAGGACTTTGAGGAGGACAGAGAACTAACAGGACTTTGTGGAGGACAAAGAGGACTTTGTGGAGGACAGAGAGCTAACAGGACTTTGTGGAGGACTATGAGGACTTTGTGGAGGACAGAGGACTAACGCACGACTTTGTGGAGGACTAAGAGGACTTTGTGGAGGACAGAGGACTAACAGGACTTTGTGGAGGACTATGAGGACTTTGTGGAGGACAGAGGACTAACGCACGACTTTGTGGAGGACTAAGAGGACTTTGTGGAGGACAGAGGACTAACGCAGGACTTTGTGGAGGACAGAGGACTAACAGGTCTTTGTGGAGGACAGAAGACAGACAGGACTTTGTGGAGTACAGAGGACTACCAGGACTTTGTGGAGGACTAACAGGACTTTGTGGAGGACATAGGACTAACAGGACTTTGTGGAGGACAGAGGACTAACAGGACTTTGTGGAGGACAGAAGACAGACAGGACTTTGTGGAGGAATAACAGGTCTTTGTGGAGGACTAACAGGACTTTTTGGAGGACAGAGGACTAACGCAGGACTTTGTGGAGGACAGAGGACTGACAGGACTTTGTGGAGGACTAACAGGACTTTGTGGAGGATAGAGGACTTTGTGGAGGACAGAGGACTAATGCACAACTTTGTGGAGGACAGAGGACTAACGGGACTTTTTAGTGTACAGAGGACTAACAGGACTTTGTGGAGGACAGAGGACTAATGCAGAATTTTGTGGAGGACGGAGGACTAACAGGACTTTGTGGAGGACGGAGGACTAACAGGACTTTGTGAAGGACAGAGGACTAACAGGACTTTTTGGAGGACAGAGGACTAATGCAGGATTTTGTGGAGGACAGAGGACTAAAAGGACTTTGTGGAGGACAGAGGACAAACAGGACTTTTTGGAGGACAGAGGACTAACGGGACTTTTTAGTGTACAGAGGACTAACAGGACTTTGTGGAGGACAGAGGACTAACAGGTCTTTGTGGAGGACAGAGGACTAACAGGACTTTGTGGAGGACGGAGGACTAACAGGACTTTGTGAAGGACAGAGGACAAACAGGACTTTGTGGAGGACAGAGGACAAACAGGACTTTGTGGAGGACAGAGGACTAACAGGACTTTGTGGAGAACAGAGGACTAACGCAGTAATGAACATCCAGGGAAGGACCATTGAGACACCAGACCTCTACAAGTACCTTGTGATCATCTGAACCACAAACTGGACTGGACTCACACAGAGGCACTGCACAGGAAGGAGTCAGCTTTACCTCCTGAGGGGACTGAGGGGCCACTCCTGAGGGTGTTTTTAGGACAAAGTCATCAAGAAGTTCAGCTTGGGTTTCACGAAATACAAAAAATAAAAATTAAAAAAAAGGTTTATTACTTGAAATGTTTGAAATTTAAGTCAAAGGACTTGGGACTACAAAAGTAGTAGTACAAACATGGTACCATCAAAAATAAATAATAATAATAATAAATTACTCAACCACTACAGCTTGAAATCATATTGTATTCCCCTCCATCAATAAATATTAAGCCCTAAAATATATTTTTCCACTTATGGTAACGTAAAAAGGAATACACACATTATTGTTTTAAAACTATCCTTGTGGGGCCCCTAATTATAATAATATAAACACACACATTATTGTTTTAAACTATCCTTGTGGGGCCCCTAATTATAATAATATAAACACACACATTATTGTTTTAAAACTATCCTTGTGGGGCCCCTAATTATAATAATATAAATATACACATTATTGTTTTAATGCTATTCTTGTGGGGCCCCTGTATATACACTTCAGATAAAGTCCTTATGGGGACCCTGCAGTACCACCCATTGACCACAAGGGTATACACACTACACACACTTTGTCGTGAAAATTGGCCTCCAGGGGTCATTTTCTAATTTTGAAAAAAAACTGCACTAGGCATATTAGAATGCTGTTTTCTATGTATTTAGATGGTTGGACTCGTGGGGTCCGGGCCTCGGGCCCCACGAGACAAATGTGGTCCCCACGAGGTGAGTCAAATGTCAGGTTGTGGACCCCACCAGGATATAAAAACAAGTGCACACACACACACACACACACACACACACACACACACACACACACACACACACACACACACACACACACACGCACACACACACACTACAACACACAATACAACACACAGGGGCTTTCCAGGGCAGCCACAAAAGGCCCTTTTAGCCCGATGATGGAGAGCGGACTAGACTTAACAGTAATAGAAATTTGATAGGACTTGGAGATGATGTTAATTAGAGAAGACAGCATTTTAACATAGCTCCAGGTGAAATGCTTTAGGGTCACTATGGGACAAAACGCAATTGCTTCTGTTATTTACAACTTCTAAATGACATTAGCTGCTCTTTAAAGGTTGTGTCGTGCTGTGTGAGACTTGGGGAGTCGCAGTAGGTCAATAGGTTCAGTTCTGCACAGCTGCTGCGGTTAAGTGCTTCTCTCACACACTGTCATTAAGCTGTTTACCTGTTTCTTTAGTGCATTTGACCTCGAAATCAATCTTACACTTTCTGCCAGACTAATGGGATGTCTATAGTCTCACAAACAAGAGGATCTCAGATGAAGCACTAGGGTTGTCAAAATAAATTAATCAATAAATCAATACCAGATACAAATCAATACTTAAACTATAGTATTTAAACCAGGTACTCATTTCAACGAGGCAATACTGAAAAAAAATAACCTCATAAATAGGATGGAATTGGGCCTTTCCTGAATGAGTTCTAGAATTGTTTTTATATTTATACCAGATATAGTACTACTGCTACAAATATTGTGTGTTGAAAATGTATTTCTACTTTTTTAAAGGTCTACTCAGTAACTTTTCCTGGGGGTCCAACCAGAAAAAGGAGAAACAGAAAAACAAAATCGCATATGTCAAGGTTACTAGACCAATCTTCAGTTGTGACCATTTAGGCCACCATACATATGGATAAATAAAGTATATGGATGAGGGTCACATCCATACAATTACACGTGTTTCTATGGCAAAAAATACCTTAAACTGTGGCCCACTGTTAAATGTTTAGGGACTGAAAAATACTGGACTGACATTACCAAAGAACTAACTAACTAACTTCAGAACTATGTATTTGAGCCTAAAACTCCTGCCATGAACACAATAAATGGATAGCTTTGGAGCATACTTTTTACAGAAGAGGGGCATCACAGAGAAATGGATGACACCAACATAGCTGAATGTGTTTTTTTCACATCAAATTCAGAATTTGAAAATAGACAAATCTGGCAAACATTGGACCAAATTGGACCTTCACTTTGGACAATATGTGCCTTAATTTTCTTAACCTTTGTTGCCTTTTTTTCATGTTCTCTTTCTGATTGTGTTCTGAAACAGAAAGAAAAACATGTGTTCTTGCTGTAAGCTGGGTCACTTCTCCACAGATTTGATCCGTAATGTGGCCTGCTGGTGTCACTTTTTGTCTCTATGGAGACAGATAACTTTGATGCCGTAGAAAGCAAAGCAATTACATCCTCCACCAAAATGTTACACAATTCACCTTTAAAGAGTGTATTTCAACTATTATTATGGCGTCAAAGTATTGAACCTTTTCCATGGAATCAAAATTGAGATCAAAATTTCAGTATTGAGCTATTTATTTTAAGAAACATTTTTAACAGAACAGATGCTATTTGGAGATGACGTCAGACATAATTCAAAAATGTATTAATCTCATCAAGATTGATTTAACTGGTTTAATCATAATGACAACTTCAGCACACATTTACGTGTAGCAGATGTGGTCTGGACAATTGAAATAATGATCAGTGCTAGCAATATAAAGTGACAGCTAAGCCAAGTGCTGTTAAAAATGTGATTTTTGACTAGAATGAATTGCACAGCTCTTTAAAAGTTGTGTGAGAATGGCCCAGTGCCCAGAATGTGATAGAGAGTTGATCTATGTGAGCAGCCGCACATCTTCATCATGAGCTCCGACAGTGAATGAGCAGTGAAACCATCCCCGACATTTATCAGAGATACTCGGATCAAACACAGACAAGGTCAACGGCATGACAGCAAAGTGAGTCAATCCTCTTTCACTCTTTCACTGCATAATTAGACTGGAGTAGACTTTTAAAATGTTTGAAACTAAAAAGGTTGCAAAAAAAGTTCAACTAATTCAGATAATGACTTTGAATGTAGTAAACTTTATGAGTGAAATATGTGCACTAATTGCCTGCCCGTTATTGTTAGATATAATGTGAAGTGGTATCTTTTAAAAAATGCAGCTATTAACCAGAGATGGGTCGTACTCAGATACATTCACTCAGATATATTTACATTAACTTTTTGAAGAAATTTTACTTTTCAGAGTAGTTTTTGGACACCATACTTTTACTCCAATTTGGTAATATATATTTTTTTAACAGTACTCTTAACTGTAAAAGTGACAAAAGCTGTATTATTTTTCTTTTTATCCTTCCAGTGACATTAACTTAAATTATAAATCAGATGTTATGTCCAGAAAGTTAGCTTTACAATCGCTCTTACCTGTAATAGTAAGAGTAATAGTTTCCTTCAATATTTTTGACTTATTTCTATTCCTTGAGTGATATTATTGTGAAGTAACTTTACTCTCACATTAGTACTATTTTGACTACTCCACCACCTCTGCTCCTTACAAACTATTATGTACAGTGTAAAACTAACATTTCTAACTCAATTTAAATACTAAAGAAAAAACTGATCTAGTATTTTTTCTTAGTTTTTTTTTTTACCACTCTCGTGTTGAACGTATTCATAAATCATATCATCATAAATCATAAGACCTCAGCAATATGATAATTCCTCAGTGTGGTAATCCGTCATTCGTACAGTGATGGTCCATGGTAGAAAAGGTTTCAGTTGTCATCTGCACTGCTGTCTTCACATACTGCATTCACACACACTTCAGCAATATTAGAAAAACTATGAGAGTTAAATGTTTCCTTGTGGTCTCTCTCATCCCATTCGAAAAATGCTTCATATTCTGCCTGATAAAAATGAATATTATTGCCATTGTAAATATTCTGTCTTAAAATTCTCACTCAGTTTTACTTAAAGATATGAAAAGAGCAGTGTATGGCTTGATAACGGACTCTTGTTTTGAGCTCTGTCTTTATTCATAACCCTATCTTGCGACAGTCATTTTCCAGCCGAGTACCATGACATGTACAATCCTATTTTATGTCCCACCTTAGTGTTCCATTATAATTGAACTCTCCAGCGCAGACTGGGGCCCTGCTGTTCTCATTAAAGGCTAACATTCTCACCTAAAGTCCACACATCTATGATTTAAGGGGCTTCTTTCAGCTGATGCACGTTTTGCAACCAGCACATATCCTGATTCAAAAAAAGAAAACCTAATTTGGCAAGGTACTATACAGACCCCCTGAGGATCTGCATGTTCCCAGGATGCTTTGGGCCACATGGGAGGGCCGGAGCAAAGAGGGATGGGACTTGGGTATGTAATTCCCAGGACAACCAATGCCCAGTGCCAAATAGCAGACTAAAACAAGATAAAGAATGGCATTCCTTTCCAAAAATAGCAAGTGCTTTGTCCATGCTTCTATATGGCTGTCACATTATATCACAAACGTTATTCCAGTGTAGAGAATGTGTATCTTTGCTTTTATCCACTGGATTTAGGTTTTATTTCAGGCTTACATGACCTGAGGCAAGACTTACTGCAGCAGCCCACTGAATCTTGCAGCATATGTTTTGTAAGGACAGGCCTGAGCTCGAATGAGCAAAGTATCTCACAGGAGTAACAGAATACTATACCATACTATACATTGTTACACTGCCACACATACAAATGGAACGAATATATGAATGAGATATACTGATTTGTTTCATTAGTATGTAACTTGTATTCACTTGTATATGATGGTCCAGGTTGTATTAGGCTGTAAAAGTCAATGTTACATGCATTTTTTTGTTGTTTCACATTTAATCAGTTGCTTTGTTTTTGGGTTCACTGTCTGTTTCATCCATTGTTTGATAACTTTCTGATCAATGCACCAGTTTTTGTGAGGCGTGAGGCAACGTCTGTTGTGATAAGTGGAGTTTAATTCACATTTGTAATTTACTATGGATTAATGGGTTCAGAAAACCCACCAATGTTGGAAGAATCCAATCACAGCCTATAATTTATAGCACGAGTTTCTCAAATATCCTGGTAATTTAGTGCTTTGCTCATTCATTCTGCAGAAATCTCAGACCTTTCTTCTTTTTTTTTTTTCTTCTTTCACACTTATGTTTCTTTTGACACAAATGGACCATACATCTATTTAATCGGTCTGTCAGTCTCACAAGCCAGAAATCATACAGTATGATTCCAGACTACATGTCTTTTCTAAGTATTGTAAAAGAGTGTGGTATTGGCAGGTCAGGGAAAGATAATACTGGTGTTGTGTCCTTGAGAAAGACCCTTCACCCATCTTGCGTACATTAATGTGTTTTGTGAGTGTACTTCTACAGAAATAGCTTATCATCACCTAATATGAAGTGACTGCATAATGACTACAGTGTAATGCTTTGAAAGGCTTTGTCAACATACATGTAAGGCATTATTATTATTATTGATCATCTGTGAAAAGCCCTCACAAACAAATGGATGACACAATTTATGCAGACTATTAAGGACTGGATCGAAATTATTATGGACTCACAAAAATGTAAAAAAAAAAAAAAAATTAAAAAAAAATATATATATATATATATATATATATATATACATTTGGACTTGAGTTGAAAATAGACAAATTTGAAAGAATTTGGACTAATTGGGACAGATACTAAACTTTTAGGAATATTTGAATGTTTTATGCATATTGTATGTTTCCTCTTTGTGTCATGTGTTCTTCGTTTGCTTTGTCTTGTCTATATAAAAACAAAGTTATAGTATGTCATTTGTGCTGAACTCACTGGTGGAGACTTCTTTGATCATCTCGGCAGAGGAGTGGCAGCCATTGACGATGTGCCTGGTCCACAGAGACAGGTCTTTGGTGGTTTCGGCTCTGAACAGGTGCGTCTCGATGCCCAGCCGCGTGCCGGTCCGAGTGGCGAAGTACAGCTCTGTGCCGGAGTGAGGGGAGCCCAGGTCAGGACCAGACTGCACCAGACTGTGTCAAATCACATTCACGTCAGTTGTGTTACTGTCAAAAACCCAGAGCAGGCTTTCCATTTAGAAAGTCTTTCATTAAGATTAATCAAAAGTATCCTTCAATGTACAAAACTATGAGCAAGGTGACTCAATTACTGGACTAACACATTTATGATGAATACATTGGCAGTTTCATCTGTAAAGTGAGATACAACAACATAGTAATAATAACAGGGTTGTCACTAACCATTTTAGTAGCCGAAATTCAGCTTTTATATTTAGTTAATTTGTTAAATAGTGTTTTATTGCTGAAAGTCCGAAAGTCTTTATATTCCAAATATTGATCACTCGAAACTGTTTGTGAAATGTGCTATTTAGATTAACTGGAATGGATACAATTATTATTATTATTATTATTATTATTATTATTATTATTATTATTATTATTAATAAATAATAATCATTATGAATACAACTCAGATCATTTTTAAATGCCTACTAATCACAAATAGTCGACTGATCATTGCAGCCCTAAATAATAACAATAATTTTCAACAGTAATTGGTCATACGGTTCCACAGTTCAAGAAACACATTCGCCCCATTAAACACATTAGCAGGCGGTAATCGTTAGTAAAACAAGACAGCTGAAGTGTTTTGCCAAAAGACACAACACAAGTATAAGCTTCTAGATGAATCAGAGTTTGAACAGCTGCGTAACTGATTAAATGATTTCTTGCTGTCACATTTTCTACTAAATGTATTTGCAGATTTAATTGCCCACGTCGGAAATATTTCTCTCTAAGTTTAAAAATCCTTCACCCTGAAAACCTCAATAAAAAACATTTTGGTGAAAGACAAACCAGATATTAAGGTGTGGAGGCTAAATGAAACCGCTGCTAAATGAAACCATTTCAATAATTCACTGCATTGAACACCAGCTACATATTTCAAATACAGAGACGTTAAAAATCTGAACCACAACTCTATGGGAGGATATAACAGTTGACTGAATACAGAGCAGTGGCTATAGCATTCTGTGTGTGAGTGTGTGTGTGTGTGTGTGTGTGTTCGTGTGTTTGTGTGTTCGTGTGTTCGTGTGTGTGTGTTCGTGTGTGTGTTCGTGTTTTCGACGTACCGTGTGGCCAGCAGAGGGTATGTGTGTGTGGGACTCTGCCAAGCGTCTCGGCCCCGTGGGAGACTGTCAAATAACAGCAGGTCTTTTTCAGTGAGGACCACCAGCACCGGCTTCCAGCTCTGCTTCTCGCTCTCCGTCTGCAACACGACCACAAATAATGAGACTAGACACGGGATCTGTGCAAACATGGATTCACTCATGAATTAAGTCTCAACACAAAGGGTAAATCTGATGTACAACCAATGGGTAACTTATTTATAGTTTATTTAATGAAGAAAAGCATGGCACATTTAACAGCTCTTGGCTATTACGCAGTTGTTTTTTGCCTCCTCACATTCTTAGTTCAGTTATTTTCAGTTATACAGCAACAATGCATTTCCAAGTTTGACAGCCCAATGTACAGAAAAAAACAGTCCGTAAAAACTATTCGCTTTGGAGAGAGCACTCCGAGCACTACTTCACTAGCCACTATCGAACAAGTGCTGGTGTTGTAAAGACACTAAAATTTAACACTTGATTTCGATACAAACAAAAATGCTTAATAAAGTTATGTTTTTTTTTCACATAATGTAGATTTCAACACAGTTTCAACAAATTGTTACATCTTCATACTAGGGCTGCGACTATGGCAGAAATTATGATCATGATTATTTGGCTCAAAATTAAATCACGATCATCTCAAACGATTACTTCTATGTTGTCAGAACTGTTCTGCAGAGAACGTGAGAATGAATATATTTTATTAGTAATATTTTAGAAACTGCCTTTGGTTTTGAGTGGCAAAAGGAACACACTTGAACAGAAGGCAATTAATGGTATTCACAATTACTATTTCTGTAACCGAATAGAGTAATAATTAAAATGTGCCATTAATTGCCCAGCCCTGCATCTAATGTCTTTAATATTATCATGTGGGATTACACTAGTTTTGAAATAAACAGGGTCCATTCTAAAACTATTAAGCAAAGGTCCAGTTTTGTCCCAGTCTAGTCTTGATTAGTGTCTGGGTATTGATACTTCAGATTCTCAAAAGTACACTATATGGTAAATCAATGTATAAAGCAGCACACCTGAGCTGTCAGCTTGTCAGGTAGTGGAATTGCCAATTCAAAACTAATTCTACTTTTTTTTTTAAAAATCAAAGCATATTCATATCTTTTATTTCAAATGATTAAAGCAACAGCAGTTTCCCTCTTTTATTAAAATACTAATTAGTGCTTATAGTCTCACAAAATGGATATATTTGACAAATGTTACTTAAAATGGAAGACTTTCTTGTTAAAAGTTGTTGTTTTGTTTGTACTCTGCAGGGAAACAGACAAAGTTTTTCTCTTTAAAGCAAATAAATGATGCAAGAAAACAAGTTGCCGCACCGGGAGAGTCTGGAAACAATGAAATATTTTGAAACAAATCCTGCACTGCTCCAAATTAAAAATTCAGTGCACCGCAAAAGTTAAATTACCCAAAACACAATGCCGCAGTTAACATTTTTTCCTTCTGATTGTCGCCCACTGGTGCCTCTAACAAGCAGACCCCTTACCTCTATTTAAAACTCACTGTTAATCTTTAGACCTCCTGCACACAGCCACCGAGTTTTATTTTACAATGCTCTTTAACTACTCTCATTATAAGAGCTTATCTGCTGCATAGCTATGGAATCCTAAGCTCCTCTTTGAAGTTCTGCCTCAGCCAATCACACTGAACGACTTAACAGGTCATAGGTCAACTTTTTAACATAATAACAATATGTTGCTAAGAAACAGTCATGTACAGCGTGTGGGAAGGATCAATTATTGTCAGATTCAATTGTGCTAATCGTATGCTTGCTCGATGCAGGTGTGCGTCTCTGGCTGCGCTAATACTTGGCTATGAATTATTTTTGAAGATATGATAATAAATGAAATTATGCATACAAACAGACCACACACAAGCTGCACAGAGGCATACCAGCCATTTCCGTTTATAATTGTCGGAATGGGACAGATTAAACTGGCACTTTTAATGGCTGCAAATGAACGACAAAAACTAACAGGTGCGGCCATCAAAATCTGGCAGTGCAAGACAGACTAATAAAATGTGACAAATGTGACGTGGGCGCCTGTCACTCTTTGAAACAAATCATTGTATAGTTTTATAATGCAAGCATTTCACACCCGCTTTCCCATCGCTGACACAAAACTCCTACCTTCCCCGCCAGCCAACCCAGGTGTCTGATCTCCTTGCTGCCAGCGATGCCGGTCCTGCCGTGGTTCTGGATGACCTCTGCCAGAGCGCGCTGTGGTGAGAGAGTGTGAGATTGGATCATGCACAGTGCACACACAGAGACGATGTGGAGTGGGCTCACTACACGCACAGAAGGACAAACTCATTTCCCCGTGTTGCAGACATCAAAACTATAAATCACCGGAGTAGCAATTGTGTTTGTGTATGTGCAAATAAACTTGTTAAACGAATTGCGCGTCCTAAATAAAAGGTGCAATGAAGCAGATACAATACAGTGCAGCGCCAGTGCAAAATGTGTTATCACTTTACAACTCTCTAAAGATCTTTATTATGATGAAGTTTGCACCATATGGGTATCAATTTATGAGAAAAATGTGGCTTTATTGGGTAATTTTTAGTGTTCCCTGCTGCATAATCTCTGGCCAATTTTCTACTCCATTTGATTTAGTTTTATTGAAAACAACAAACGAAAACAAGTACATTTTAATCAAAGCTAAATTATTAGTAATTAAACATGGCTAAAACTTAACCAGACCGTTTTATTACAAACCCTAAACAGTAAATGAAAGTATATCAGTTGGAAGATAGTGTCAAAAGTCTTTGTGCGTAGCTGGAGGTTTGTGCACACATAACTACCAATCTGAAGTGTAAAATGTATTTATTTATAACTAAATAAAACAAATTACAAATACTCACATCACTGTAATTGACTAGATTTTTTGGGTGATTGTTCTTTCTTCAGTAGATTTTTAAACCTAAAACTAAACTTTAAACTAAAATAGCATTAAGCACTAGTACTTATTTTTAAGTTAAAAATGTGTGCAAGTACAAATTTGGCAGCAGTACTTAATAAGTAAATGTTTAGTCATGTAATTTCTTTTACTACACTCATTTACAGTACTCTATTCTCACTCACTGATAAAGTTGCAGCACAGGCAGTAACAATAATGATGACTGAGTAAACGTATAGCTGCACCTGAGCCAGCGCCGTAGTGACCGAGTGCATGGCGGCGAACCAGGACAGGGCAGATGGCTGGTCCGGGCAGCGCAGCACCACAGTGTGTCTGGTGTCGGGGGAGTGCAGCTCCAGCTGTCTGCAGAAACAGATAAGAAAAGTTTAACCTGCATTAACCTCCCAATTCACACACACTTCTCTAACCTTTACTCTTTACAACCTTTGGAGAATAACTTTATGAATTTCAAATTGTGACGCTGGCGCTCTCAAACAAGTCCAATTCTACTGTCAACATGTTAAGTCCCAAATGTTTTCGACAGATGCTTGTTTATCCCATCAACTTGGAAATGGGCACTCAGTCAAAACAGTCAAATGAGTTGCATTGAATTTTCACTTTATTCAAGTCAATTCAAGACTCAACAGGCGCAAAACAGTCCCTGTGGGCCGGATGACACAATGCAATCTGCACCACATTTCCATAACTAATCTTGTGGCCCACACAAGAATGCCTCAACTGGATGACTTTTGGTTATTGTGTGCCCTGTATATGAATTTTAAAAAGATACTTAATGCAACTTTTCACAGAGAATAATCAAGTTCACCACTGTAGTTGACACATCTGCATAAGTTAAGTGTCAAGTATAAAGCATTTGGCGAACAAGGAGATTCACTTAAAGATGTTCAATGGCTGAAGCTGAGTCAGAAAACAATGCTAGACTGATGTTCCCAGAATACTAATTAAGTAGATATTTTTTGTCAAATGTATTCTATTCCTATTAACTAATATAAAAGCTAATATTGTAATAAAAACTATTATCAGACTGGTGTTTGTCGAGTTTTTGCATTTATTTCTCTTGTCATCAATCAATTTTAATAGTGACTTGAAGAAACTCAAGGAAAATAGGCCATTGCTTTCCATTGTATGTATGGTAAATGTATATAATACTCTTTTTACTTGAAATAAAGAATGATTTGCTACGTATTTTGCTGAATTGTTATGCAGTTTGTTCATCCTCTGCTTGTTTCTTTGTTGCTGTTAGATCATTTTGACTACACACCACAGTCTGTTAAGCACATAAACTCTAATAAACGCGAGTCATCGGTGAACAGCTTGTCTTGCAAATTCCTCTTCCTCTCTCGGGGGAATGGGAAAGCCCTGGTGGAGGGGATGACTGTGCCTGTGTGCGGGGGAGCGCACTTGTCTTCTCCAGGTGCTCACTTAAACACACAACTCTAAAAATAGTTTTGTCTGTAAGATATGAAACATAAGCTGATTAGGGACAGGGGCCAGAGCAGAGACAGAGGGGGGAAGGAGGTGACGAGAGTTTAATGGGCTGTTGTTTGATCAGGATTAGGAGTTTGTTAATAACTGTCTCCTTCTACAACAAAGTCTCAAACTAATACAAAAATACATATCATAAAATACTGAATTGCTACTTTTTGTATAAACTTTTGTTAGATTTACTAATTACTAACTTTTCATAATAAGACTATACTGTCTTTTTACTGTTGCTTTGTTTTACAACCACACCAGTACAATAGATAATAAAAAGGAAGGAAAATATACATGTCATATAGTACATGTAAAAAAAAAAAAAAAAAAAAAAAAATGTAAAATATATATATATATATATATATATATCTTTTCTCCCACTATGAATGTAAAATCAACACAGTGTAAAATGTAGCAACAACAATTTCAAATATTGTTGTTGGCAATTATTTCTATATTACTTTTTAAAGGACTTGACATTATTTTTGACCATTTTCATAGAAATTATTATTGCTTTGCCTGGAGTATTCTGTAGTATGGCATGGAATAAATGTATATATCATGCTTTTTATCCCAATGAAAGTTATTATTGATGGAAAATTACCTTGAAAACTTTGCATTCTAACTGTTTCTCCACAGAGCTGACTTGTGACTTTGCCTGGTTCTGTCAGTTGTATGTCTCCATGGAGATTAATAAGTCTAATGTTATTCACCTTATTCCAGAAGTTGCCGTGGACTCTGCCATCTTTTTCCGTTGTAGTTTACATGGAGCAGGGGAGCTCCACAAAAAATAAGTTCTACGCGGACTAAAAAGCCATTTTCAGGACGCCAGTAAATCGGTGCGTTGCTGACTTGTTTTTGCACGTGTACATTAAACATTTTAGACAAAGCAATCTACTTTTTATAATATTTTAGCAAGAGACTTTTCCCTCTTTCGCTATTTGCCGAACACTATTCACGTCAAACTGGAAGTCCCTTTACTACAAGAGTGAGAATCATAAACATAAAAAGAGACAAAAGTGGGCGGAAGATGAATAATTGTGGAATGTTATAAGTAAGATTATGATATTTAGTAGCAGGAAAAAAATGCATTGATGCGTCATTAAATATTGATGGGGAAGAAATTCAAAGGACACATACGTTTAAGTTTTTGGGTGTTGTGATGGATGAACAATCACGTAATGATTATGTCAAACAAGAAATATCACAAGATGATAAGCTGTATTACATAAAGTAAAAGAGTCATTGTGATGTTGTTGTATAATTTCATTGATTGTTCCATTATCTCTGACCTCACTGTATTGACAGTTTGAGGGAAAGTGCTTAGAGAAAACCTTTCCTTTTACAAAAAGAGCTGTTAGAATCATCAGTTGGAAGTTGGATATATGAGAAGATTTGAGCTTAAATCCAATATTTCTTCCAGTTAAAGATATTGAAATTTAATGAATTGGTAGAATGTAGTGATATTTTTAAAAAGATAATGCTTACAAAGCAAATCAGAAAATCTTTACCCACAAATTTACAAAAGAAAGTTGTTACGAAACTAAAAGGAACTTTCAAGTCTTTAAAAAACAAGATTCAAAAAACAACAAATCGGACAATGGAAAAAATTTATTTCAGTTAAAGGCATCAGCCGATAAGAAACAATCCTAAATGATACAAAAATCAAAACCTCAAAATGTATTCAAGTCTTTGTGAAGTAATGTTAAATATTCTGTTACAAATATATGAGATGGCCGAATAACTACTGCTGTTGTTTTAATGTTCACATGAATACACACTTCTGTACATCAAATAAGGATTGCAAGTTGTAGCAAAGTTTACGATTAAAAAGTTGAAACTGTAAATGATTTTTTTTTGTGTGAAAAGGGAGCAGATATTTTAAGTTGTATACTTCTTTCTGCTGTATCTGTATATATATATTTATTATACAATTGTATAATTATCTCAAATGAACGAAATAAAAACAACAATCAAATCAAATGAAGACAACATCTCCATGGAAACAAATGTAGGTGTTCATTTTATAGTTCACAGATAGTCCCTACCTTTTAATTTATTGAAAGTCTTTTAATACCTACTTTTTACGTGTTTTACTCCACCTTCTCTAGAGTTTTGTGATTTTAAGATACACAAATATGTCATCAGGAGCACCTCCAAAACTAAAGTGAAAGTGTGAATCAGATCAAGTTATGGGCTGCAGTGATTTCAGGAGAGAGACTGGCCTGCTCTAAAACACAGATTTGTTGAATCTAGAATGAGGCTGCAGGTATACCACAGTGCATTATTATATAAGATGTGTCCACTTCTTCCACATTAAAGTAAGCCTGATTGATGAAGGGCGCTGCTCCCCCGGTGGACTTGTACTTGCTGAGTTGTGTGCAGATGTGAGAGCTGTCACAGAATACA